>CAUYQV010048638.1:0-10856 GCA_963574575.1 Galagoides demidoff | reverse complement strand
CCCCCCCCTTTCCTCTTTCCCTGTATTCTTGGGCTAATGCTGTTTTGATCACTGTAGACTAGTAATACAGCTTGAAGTCTGGTAACAGGAGACCTCCAGATTTGTTTCTATATCTAAGAATTGTGTTAGCTATTTAGGGCTTTGGAGTATACATAACAAAGAATGTCAAGGTTCTCTACCAAGAGAACTATGAAACTCTGAGAAAATAAATAGCAAAATACATTAACAAATGAAACAACATACCACCCTCAAGCTTGGAAAGAAGAATCAACATTATCAAAATGCCTATACTACCCAAGCAATCTATAAATTCAATGGAATCCCCATTAGAACACAAATATCAACTTTGAAGAACTGAAAAAACAGTTCCTTGTTTAGTGTAGAACCTTAAACCTTTTACAAAAATATTACATGTGACCTATTAATACAGATATTTCCATTTCAAGAATTGTAATAACAATATTTTCTAATGAGAAAATAAAATGCGAGAGTACATCTTTATAAGTTAATCTTTACTCTAGATAACAGTGTAAAAGATATAAACTAAGTAAAGTTTCAGTTATTATATACATCAATATGTATTGATTTAAATATACTTTCTCAATCCAAGTTCATAGCAGTTTTATTCAGAATAGCAATAAAAATGGAAATTTAAAATTTTCTTCAACAAGTGAGTAGTAAAAAAAAAACTGAGGTACACCAATATCATGGAATAATACTTAGTAATAAAGTGAAATGAACTATTATTATGCCCAATAACTTGCCCAATATCTTAAGGAAGTTAAATTGAGGGGAAAAAAGCAAATTTCAAGATGTTATAATAGTCCTTGATTCTATTTATAAGAAATTCTTGAAATGACAAAATTATAGAGATGGAGAATAGGTTGGTCATTCCCAGGGATTAAAAAGGGGGGCAAGGAAGGTAGCTGTGGCTATAAAAGTATAATGTGAAATATTCTTGTGATAGACCCATTCTGCACCTTGACAGTGGTGGTTTTGGTTACATAAATTAGGCATATTATAAAATTGCATAGAACAAAAAACACACCTAAACACACAAATTAGTACATATAAAATTTGTGAAATACGAGTAAGATTGGTAGATTGTATTAGCATGAATTTTCTGGTTGTAAAGTTGTACTCACTTGTACAAAAGATAGTACAAGGGGAAACTGCATGACAAGTGTAGGAGATCACCCAAAATTTTTCTCTGAAAACTGCATGACAAGTTTTCAACATAAAAAGCTTATAAACTATAGTAGAAAGAAAAGATTCTTAAAGTACTTATTTTTTAATAGACTGGAATTTATTTTGAAAATACTTATTTTTTTTTTTTATTGTTGGGGATTCATTGAGGGTATAAGAATAAGACATGAGGTTACACTGATTGCATTTGTTAGGTAAAGTCCCTCTTACAATCATGTCTTGCCCCCAAAAGGTGTGACACACACCAGAAGGTACTTATTTTTTAATAAACTGGAATTTATTTTAAAAATCAATAACCATATTCATCTCATTTCAACATTCATTAATGATGAAAACTACTGGCAAACAAGGAATGGAAGGGAACTGTCTTAACTTGGTATGCTTTCTCTAACAAAAAAAGTTTGTAAGTCTATTTTATGATAAATCAGTACCGTTTTAAGTGAGGAAAAAGACAAGGATATCAGTTGTATTGATTTCTACTCAACACTGCACTCTAGCCAATGCAAAAAGATTAAAAAACAAAATTAAATGTGTAAAACTGTAAAAAAAAATCATTTCCTTATTTCCAGATGGTGAGGTTATTTATACTGAAAACATAAGTGAATCAGGGTAAAAATATTTAATAATTGATACGAAATACTACAGCAAGATCACCGAGTACAAAATGAACGACAAAAATGTAAAACCATTCTCATACTCAAGTAATTAACAAATGGAAAATACAGTATAAAATGATACCATTAACCATATCAACAAAATCTCTAAGGTACTCAAGAATGTATCTAACAAAAAAAAACAACACACAAGTCATTTCATAGAAATACTGTTAAGATTTTTGAAGGCCAGAAAGGAAACTTGGAGGAAATGGAGAAATATACGTAAAAGCTGAAAAATTTCCCCCCAATTAATCTATAAATACAAGTGATATTTTAATTAAAACCCAACAGTTATTCATAGAATATGATAAATTAATATAAGTGCATAAAACAAAAAATAGTCAAAATAATCCCACAGGTAAGAAGCAATGTGGGAGCAACTGTCCAACCAGATAGCAGAGCTTACTTACTGTAATCCATCCATTAACAAAGTATGGTGTTGGCATAGGTAGGAACAAATCCACTTCTGGAACCCAGGGGAACCCAGAAATAGACCCATGCATCAATAAAAACTCAATATGTGAAGAAGTTGCAAATGTTGATACATGGTATGGGTGACATTACAAATCCCACGTCAAAGATAAACTAATTTCAATACATTGCAGTGGGACAGTTGGTTATCCACATGAAAGTAAATTGATCTATATCCCAACCTCACGCTAGAGGCAAAATTAAATTCCAATGAATTAAAAACATAAATATAAAAATCCAAACTTTACAACATTCAGAAGCAATATAAGAGGATATTTTTGTGAACTTTGGGGGGAACAAATTTCTTAAGCAAGTATAAAGATCACAGAGTCTCTAGAGGGAAAGGGTTAGTAAGTTTGACTGCATGAAAACTTATGTTCTATAAAAAATACACCCAGAAAAATTAAAACACAAAGCCTTGGTCTGTGAGTAAACATTTGTCAGCACATAACTGTCAATGAATTAGGGCTCGGAATTTATAAAGGACTCCTAAAATCAATAAGAGAAAAATGAAAACAAGACTCACCAGAAAAAAGTTAAAAATAGGTGTAGGGATAGTCCTTCCACACAGACAGAACCTACAAGGAAAAACAGCTCAACGTCACGATAAATCAGAGATGTGCAATTACACAGACACACGTACGCACGCATGGATATAAGAAACATTGCCCAACAATAAACCATGTGTATAACGGTGGTCCCATAAGATAATGGAGCTGAAAAATGTCTACTGCTGTAGCCATGATAACATCATAGAACAATGTATTATTCATGTGCTTGTGGTGATGCTGGTGTAAGCAACCTGCTGGACTGCCAATGTATAAAGTCTAGCATGTACAGTTATGTTCAGTACATAGTACTTGGTAATACACTACACCCCATATTACTGGTTTATATATTACCGTACTATACTTGTATCATTATTATAGAATATACACCTCTACTATTCAAAAATATTTAACTGTAAAACACCCTCAGGCAGGTCCTCCCGGACCTAATGTAGAAGAAAGCATTGTTATCACAGGAGATGACAGCTCTGTGCCTGTTACTGCCCCTGATGACCTTCCAGTGGGGAAGACATGGAGGTGCAAAAACACTGATGATCTTGACCCTGTAGAGGCCTAGACTAATGTGTGTGTGTTTGTGTTTTAGCTTTTAATAACAAAAGAAAAAAATATAAGAGAAAAAATAGCTTGTAGAATGAAACTATAAAGAAGAAAATACAAGAGGTGGCATCCATAGCTCAGTGGGTAGGGCACCAGCCACATACACGGAGGCTGGCAGGTTTGAACCCAGCCTGGGCCAGCTAAACAATGACAACTGCAACAAAAAAAATAGCCAGGCATTGTGGTGGGTGCCAGCTACTTGGGAGGCTGAGGCAAGAGAATTGCTTGAGCCCAAGAGTTTGAGATTGCTGTGAGCTGTGACGCCACTGCACTCTACCCAGGGTGACAGCTTAAGACTTGGTCTCAAAAAAGGAAAGAAAATACATAGAAATATATTGTATAGGTGTACAATGTATTTGAGTTTTAAGTTAAGTGTTATTACAAAAAAGTCAAAAAGTCAAAAAAATAAAAACTTCATAAAGTAAAAAATTGCGAGTAAGCTAAGTTT
The DNA here is from genome assembly GCA_963574575.1 of Galagoides demidoff. Taxonomy (NCBI): domain Eukaryota; kingdom Metazoa; phylum Chordata; class Mammalia; order Primates; family Galagidae; genus Galagoides; species Galagoides demidoff. Next base: position 6,909 of record CAUYQV010048638.1, on the reverse strand, counting down.
ACTGTTAAAGAAGTAGAAATATTTGCATGAGCGTAGTGTAGCCTAAGCCTGCAGTGTTTATAAAGTCTGCAGCAGTGCCCAGCTTTAGTGTTCACTCATCACTCCCTCCCTGGCTCACCCACAGCAACCTCCAGTCTGGTCAGCTGCATTCAGAGTAAACGCCCTATACAGGTGTGCCACTTTTTGTCATTTATCCTATATTTTTACCTTGCTTTTTCTATGTTAGTTATGTGTAGATACAAAAAGTATTATTGTGTTGCAGTTACCTACAGTATTCAGTACAGTAACATGCTGCCTAGGGTCATAACTGAGGAGCAATGGGACGTCACAGGCAGCCCAGGTGTAGGCTGTACCTCCTCGGTTGTGTAAGTGAATTCCGATGTTTGTACAAGGGCAGCATCACCTAAGGCTGCATTTCCCACAATGTAGCCTCACCATTACAGGGCAGGATTGCATATGTGCATACACACACACACACACACATGTATATGAAAGTAATAACACTTTAGGTCACAGATTAGCAAAAATATCTAAATCCAACAAAACAAAGTTTTGGAAAAGCTGTGGAAAAATGGAAACCCTCTTAAATTGTGTACATGTTTATAAATCGAAACAAATACAGAGAATTCTGATAGCAACAAATGCAGTGAATGTGCATAAATGTGTACACTCTTCAACAAAACAATCCTATTTTTAGGGATATAATACAGGTAATACTTGCACATCTATACAAGGATCGCCATTACAATTTTTTTTTTTGCAGTATTACTCTATTTAAAAATGTTTTAAAATGCCTGTTAATGCCCTGGGTGAGAGGCTCTTCTACAAATAGAACCTTACCTTGGAAGTGAGAACAATGAAACCTAAAAGTTGTACCCTCACATTAATTTGAAAAAGTTAAACAAATTACTCAAAAAAATAAAAAAAAACCTGTTAATAGGAGAATGCACAAATAAATTGTAGTGTAGCAATATGAATTACAGCAATTAAACAAAATTACATAAATCAGTATAGATAAATCTCAAAAACCTAATACTGAATTTAAAAATTAAATTGCCCAGCAATGTACTTAGTGAGCCTGTAAGACAAAGCCACATAATTACCTCTGGAGTCATTTGTATTTAGTATTGATAAAAAATACAGATGGAATGATAAATATTTAGGCCAAGCTATATAAATTATCTAAAGCCAAAATGAAACAAGTGTGATAAACCATCCAACAAGAAATCAGAGAGGGAGGTAGAACACAGGCATCAGGTCTTTGTATGAAAACCAGAAAATATGAAATGGAAGTGAGGCCAGGAAAACATCCCAGCACCGTACCTTACACTACAGAATCTTAGCCTAAGATACATGTGACATCTGGGGAGTGAACACTCCCTTTCCCCTCACACTGACAGAGATGAGGTGCCAGAAGATCATATTACATACAACATCGTCACTTTCCCAAAACTGGGTAACTTTCAAGGGTAGGACGTATTTGGGCACCTGGGAATGCCTGTGACCATGCTAGGGTCAGGCATTTATGATTGCTGTCTGCAACCCCTTTCCTATGGGGGGTTAAAAGGGGGTGATACCTTTCCTTATCATAAGTTCACAGCTACACTCCTATAAGACAAGACAGGGTAATAAGAAAAAAGCATAGTGTATTTATTTAATCATAGTTTTACCTGACATAAGAACAAAGTCAAAGACACACACGGAAACAATCCAGTTTTATGCTTAAAATGAGAAATGGATGGCCATGTAGAAACACAATTAGACAAAAGTGTCTGACAACGAGAACAGACTGCAGGGGGAAACTCCACAGCACCTGTCTGCTCACTTTCCTCTGGGCTTCTCTGCGGACCATTCCTTCCTCTTGGGTGTGGGGCAGAATGCTTCTGGAAGCGGGTGAAGAAAGGTCAGAGCCTTGCTTCATGGTCAGATCCTATATAGATAGGCAGGGGAGGATTCGAGTTAGTTCTATGTTTAGGGTTTATGGCTAGTTTGGGGGGAAGGCGTTGGGGAAGCATTCCAGCTTCTGCAGCTTGCTTTGAGGGAGAATGAGGAGTCAGAGGCAGCAGGGCTGGAGAACAGAGAGAAGCTATGCTGAGTCTGCTTCTGAAGCCTTCACTGTGGGGTACTGTTTTTGAGCCCTGACACATGTGAAAATGTGAAAAAGCCTCTCCCACCTGCGAGAAATTCTGAAGAACAAACCATTACTCAGTCCATCACAACAACCCCGCTGGCCATATGATGACAAGAGTCATCCACTGCTATCTCAGATTATTTGAATTCAGACAGAAAAACAGACAAGAAGCTACAGCAAACTTGTACAGGATTCACCGGGCTCATCACCATGCCCCTCCTTGCACCTATGAGACCTGGCCTGAGGCAAAGCGCCTTGGTGAACTGCTCTGAACTTTGGGTAACGGCTTGAAGCTCTGAGTTATTTGCATAGTGTGGAAAGACCTGGAAAATACCAAATTCAAACTATCTCTTAGATCCTTCTTCTCCGAATAATCTCTTCCTGCAGTGCACTTGGTGAAAGCCTTTCCCGGAGAGATTAATGAGGTGGGGAGATGAGTGAAGTCATTTATTTTTCTATTACATAATGAAAAGGTTCAAGGTTACTGCTTTCATAAGCAGCCAATTGATCATGTGACCACTAAGCGTTTCTGATTCTCTCTCCGTATATCTGAATTTATTCATGAAGACAAAAAGCATCATAAAAAGTCTGGGATCAGGTTATATGAAATTCAGTAGGTCTGATGCCTTCCTTAAAAGCCTTTTTCCGTGTCGAACCTCCATGTGAATTCTGCAGTATAACCCGTAATATTATTTAGAAAATATTGACATTCATGAAGCAGTAGTTTATTTTGCCTCCTCAGAAGGACTGGCTTCAAGGCTGCAGTCATACACAGTGACTGGAAATGCCAAGAAAATGTTAAGTGGAGATTACCCCTGCTCCCACAGTGTCTCCGACTTGTATCTGAACATCTCTAATTTTGTCTAAGTATAATTTAAACTGTTTTTTCAGAAAATATTTGAAGGAATCCTGCAGAAATTTTATTATTTTTCAGTACTCTTCTCAGTATGCGATTCAGCCATGAAATGTTGCTGATGCAAAGGTTGAATATTCCTGAAAGCCCAGCCTGATAACAATTTCTTTTACAATCGTCCTTCCTCATACAAATCTCTATTTCACAATCAGACTGTGACATTCCAACTTCCTCATTCAGTGCCTTTTGAACCTACCCTAATAGAAAACATGGTTTTGGTGGCAGAATCCTCTTTAACACTGTTGATTACTTCCCTGGCAGTTTTTTCTCATTTGTTTAGACCACTTAAAAGGACGGTCATTTTCCTCACACAAAGGGTAAAATTCACATTAAGAATGAGAAAATCTTTAATCGTTCCCATGACATAAACCCCCAACTATCACACTCCCATTCATCAGGAGGGTGGGGGTGCTGCCTAATATGCCATTTTTTTTTTCTGTAAAGCTCTGACTTATCCAATGTCTATAGTTTCCCCAGAATTTGTCTGATTTGATACAGTTGTGTTTAGGGTTTGAGTGGGTCTCTTAAGCTTAAGAATCTGTCTGTGAACAAGTAGGGTAGACATTAAACTCTGCCTGGGGATAGCGAAACAAAAATTCCGCTGTGAACTAAATAAAAAATTGTAAACATCTTTAATTCTTAATAATGTGCCATTTTCTCTTCCCTGTCAAAACTACAAGCTCTGGAACAAATCTTCTACTCATTTTGTCTAAAACCACCCAAGAGCATAGGAAATAAATAGAAGCTTATTGTCTGGGAGATAATCAGTTTGGAATAGGGACAAAATTTAGTATTGAGGATTTTAAGAAAAATGAAACTAGGGATACTGAATAGTAAACTATGAATAGTCTTTCTTTGAATTCTTGAGGCAGAATATGATGGATGTAAAAATTAGTTGACAAATCTTAGTTTATAATCCATAGGAAAATCTGACCTTTCTTCAACCAAATTTTAGAAATTTACTTTAGATTTCCAAAATTGTGTATTTTGCTTTATATTTATTCGTTATTTTGAACTGGTTATTGTACTATCACTTGAGAAAACGTTTATATCTAATTCTCTTTTAGGTCAGAAGTTTCCCCATTTTGCTGGAAGTCAGTTCTTTAGGCAAAACTGGGAGATGGAAGAGTGTCTCTCTTCCTCGTGTACAATCGGAGGGAAATGGGAATTTCCTTTATTCTCAGCAAGGGAATATCCAGGTCTATGTTCTGTGGCACTGTAGGTGTAAAATTTGAGGCATTTAATATAGATTTAAATATTTAATGTTCAAGACTTTAAATTGCCCCAGAATGCATGTGGTGATCTCCTTCTAGGAGAATAGAGAGATAAATATCTTGATTCATAGCAAAAGAAAAAAAACATTTGAAATAAATGGCAATACACACACACACAGTGTATCCAGTCACCACATCAGCACTAACCCTACATACATGTATGCATAGTCACAAGCACTCTCAATCAGCTCTGTTTCCTTTTTTAGTTAAAGCTATAAGGACAAGTCATGACAGAGTATGATAAAAATTTGAAATATCCCAATTTGAGGTTTAATTTCATGATATTCTATAAATTCTCATTTCTTATGTTAAATTCAAGGATTATAAGTGAGCCAACAACAAATGTGTCACCCAGACCTGCTTTCCTGTATTACCAGTTATCTTCCTGAAAGACAGGAGAGTCAGGCTCTTTCAAAAATTTGTATCTTCAAAGCCAAATGTTTTTCGAGAGATTCTCTTACACCTGAATTTCTATAACCCGAATCCTACCAAGGCCCCTGTCTTTCCATGTTCACTGCTCTTTAAGCAGTTCACCAAAAGGATTTCTCTCCCCTTCCTGTATGTATCACTAATCTATATTTACTTCCATGCAGACACGTCTGACCATGTGACTGAGGCCTTGCCAACGCAGATTCGGATGAAAAGCAAGTACCTGGCACGTTACACCTCTCACAAGCTCTCCCAGGATATTTCTGTCTTCCAGTGGGACTCTGATGATTCTAAGGCTTTGGAGGAGGATAGACCACAATACGGAGTGAGTCCCTGAATGACCATGTGGAGAACAGCCAACCCAACTTGAATACCCTCCCGGGACCACTGTGTGAGAAAGAAATGAATTTCCATGTGTAAAGTCATTGAAATACTGAAAATCTATCCACTAAAATAACCAAATCTACCCTAATGAGTGTAATTACAGTTTTCTGTGGAACAAAAGATTTTTAATATAGCTTATAGGGCTGTCTTTAGATCACCTGTGTGTCTAGGGTAGGACTCTAAGTTCTGTCCATTAATGTCTCCATATCTGTCAAATTTGATAACAAACCTTTTCTATATTTCAGTCTCAAAATCGGCGATATGAATTGACTTACTTTTGGAGATTCAGACATTAAATTATTTATGTATGTAGATGCTTAGCCAATGAGAAAGATTTAAAATGGAAGCTTTCACTTGCAGAGCAAAATGGAAAAGGGTAGCAAATTTACCCGGGGAAACACATCAAATCAGGAGGAAAAGAGACTATGTTAAATAGTGCACACGAGGACACAGATTCAATTTGGGTTTCTAAATCATCTCACTGCTGTTTTGAAGCTACAGTAATGTTATCATTGCCTTCTATGTGTTAATCACAAGATTAGCAGATCTTTCTTCACTCCTAGTACAAGTCTGAAGGGAGCTTCACAAATCCAAATCCACCTGTTAGGAGCTGGCCGTGCACGTAAAGATTCCAAGGACCTTAGCAAGATAATCCACCTTCAGAAAATAGTATTCAAAGACCTAAGTATGATCTCACTGACATTCTCCAGCACAAACTTCTTATTTTGCTCCTTTTCGTGTCTAAGAAAAACTTATATCCTCCATTTCTGGTGAAACATTACTTCTCCAAGGTCAAAGAGGAGAACAGGAATCCTAAGGATACATATTGTCTTCCCAAATCATTCCAACTCCATTTCTCCTTTCTGCAAGAACAAAATGCTTCTCACCAAATTTCTCAATTTGCTACAGTTTCTGCATTCCCTACAGAGGGCTTTACAGTTTGTAGAGATGTCATAAATAAAAATCTTTTTCCAGACTTAAAATTACAGTATTTCTCTATCCATCTCCCTCATACTTACCTAATTTATCTATTCATTCTAATTCATACCTCTTTCTCTCTCACATACTTCATATACTTCCTCCCAATGCTCACTCTCAACTAATGACTTCAATTCCAATTCAATGAGAGCACAGTAATCAGTAAGCAGAGGACTTCAAAATACAGAAAAGAAAAAGAAGAGGACTTCAATAGTTTTCCCTGCCACATTTAACCTATCTGAACCTGTGCTCATAGGCAACATCTCCTGCCTTTTATTATAAACTTACATGCATCTTTCTATTGCAAAAAAATTGACATTATGATTGAAAAGATAAGTTTGAGAATAAACACAGATTGCAGTGCAGATTCTTTGAAAATATAATTATGTGTAAAAATTTCCTTACCTCCATTCATATACTCCATCCCAGACTTTCTCATCTATTCAGGGAAACTGCTCCTGTAACTCACCTCTGTCTTTTACATCATCACTTTTTCCTTTCTCTCTCTTTTTTAAATTAAATCATAGCTGTGTACATTAATACTGTCATGGGTTACAGTGTGCTGTTTTAATATACAATTCAAAATATTTTCATCAAACTGGTTACCATAGCCTTCATGTCATTTTCTTAGTTATTGTGTTAAGACATTTATATTCTACATTTAGAAAGATTCACATGTACCCTTGTAAGATGAACCATAGGTGTGATCCCACCAATCACCCTCCCTCCAACCATCCTCCTCCTTCCCCCTTTCTCTTGATCATATAAATATGCTATCATTTTGCTCACCACTCTCTTTT
>CAUYQV010048635.1:0-21535 GCA_963574575.1 Galagoides demidoff | reverse complement strand
GCGCCTGTGGTCCCAGCTACTTGGGAGGCAGAGGCAGGAGACTCGCTTGAGCCCAGGAGTTGGAGGTTGCTATGAGCTGTGATGCCATGGCACTCTACCCAGGGGGATAGCTTGAGGCTCCGTCTCAAAAAAAAAAAATGTTAGAAAATGTTATGTACCTTTAGAGAAGAAGAGATGTCTTGAGGCGAATTCAGAGGACAGATTATCTTTTACCTGTGTGACCAGGGATGGGATGCCCATTTGCTGGACTTTGACAATGCTAACTATATTAACAACTACATCAACTATTGATTGAGTACCTACCATGTGCACAATCCTGTGCTTAGAGCTTTTCATCCTGATCTCATTTATTTCTGACAATAACCCTCTTAGGACAATATTGTCATTCTCATATTAAACTTGAAGAGACTGAAGCTCATCAAGAATAAGTTGCATAAAAAAAAAAGAGAGAGAGAATAAGTAACCTGCTCAAAACCCCACAGATTGTAAACAGGATTGTACCTAAGCTGAAGGTGGACCAACCGTTGAATCTGTATCCGTTTCGTTCCAAATTTCCGGTCATTTTACCTCCTTGACGATTGCTAGAGTAGTAAAACATCTATTTTTTCCATTTCCAAAAGTCAATTATTTTTCATCCTTCTGGTTCAAATTCCAGGTCCTTTTCCAGGACCACATTCTCAAAACGTGGTCCACAGGATACTTGCATCATCAGGTCATTGGGAGAGTGTGCAAAAAAGCAAATTTTTAGGCCTCATGCTCAAAGAGTCTAAGTCTGGGATGAGACCTGGAGAACCTGTTGTATTTTGCTTTTGTTTTTAAACAAAATTATTTGGCCTCTTTTGTGTTTAGGTCTTTGGGGAGCATTCAATAGAATTAAGTTCTTTTGAGAGGAGTACTATAAACAATTTTTTTTTTTTTTGCAGTTTTTGGTTGGGGCTGGGATTGAACCCGCCACCTCCGGCCTCCTTTGAGTCACAGGCTCCGCCCAACTTTTTTTTTTTTTGTAGAGACAAAGACTCACTTTGTCGCCTTCAGTAGAGTGCTGTAATGTCACAGTTCACAGCAATTTCCAGTTCTTGGGCTTAGGTGATTCTCTTGCCTCAGCCTCCCGAGTAGCTGGGACCACAGGCGCCCGCCACAACGCCTGGCTATTTTTTGTTGCAGTTTGGCCAGGGCCGGGTTTGAACCCCTCGGTATTTGGGGCCAGCGTCCTACTCACCGAGCCACAGACGCCGCCCTATAAGCAAATTTTCTAATGTTTCTCTACACACTGGCAAGACTGAATGTAAGACCTATTCTCACGGGGTCGAATAGCACAGGGACTTGCTAAAGGACTGAAAAAGTAATGGCTCTTTAAATTCATCTGCATACATCTCAATTTACCAACACTATTTGTCAAATTACTTACAGCAACATACGAAATCTGCGCGTTGGTCCGTGTCTATAAGATGTGGAGGAGCAAAACAGATCTGATAGACATGGAGAAGACAGATTGAAATGCAACCCGGTATACAGAAATCACCTGCCTAAGGAAGGGGACGGAGCAAGTTAGTACGACTCATGCGCAGGCGCAGACGAAAGGCGGCGCTAAAACCGAGGCGCGCCCTTCCCCCACTCTCTTTCGAGCCATCTCCCACTGCGCAGATGCATAGGGTGCATCAAGATGGCGGCCTCCGTGGATTTGGAGTTGAAAAAGGTAAACGAGGGTTTTGACCAAACAGAGGTTTCTTTTTGGAGGTTGAGGGGACTGCGAAAAGAATGTCGAGTGAGGCTGGAGTCTTGCAGAAAGGAAAAGGCTCCAGGGGACGAGAAGATGGTTTCCTAGAGTCCTAAAGCCCGACCAGGCCCTTTTAAGCTGGGGTTGGGGACAAGCGGCTCTTGCTGAGTAGCAGCCGGTTGGGCTAGGTCGACTAGGTCTGCAGACCTATCCTCTTATTCTGAGCTCTATATTCATCTCATTGTGTTTGGAGTCTTCAGGGAACTGAAGACAGCATTTAAAATTGAAGCCTTTTCAGATCCGTTGTCTGAGCAGAGGTATCTGTTACTCTGCTTTCTCTTTTGCTTTGGAATATTCCAAGTCCAACCTTTGTTTTTTGGCCATTTATTCTGTCCCATACCCGAATTGTAGCATCTACACTTCAGAAAGTCAGGCATGTTACAACAACATTATTTCAGGGCTTTGGCCCACTACCCCTTCCTTTTCTGAGGGCTTGTCAAAAGAAAGTTCAGTGAAGTTTTCCCAATACAATCGGTAGTAGGTGGAATTGAATTTCTCTCCTTGTTCAGAGTTGCTTTATAAATGTGTTGTTACTCAAAAAGATTTTTGCTACTTAAGAGCGATCAGGATCCTAATACCATTAATAACCCAAACCATATGCTTTGGGGGGTGAGGATTGGAAAGGACCCTGGAATTCATCTACTTTAAATCTATTTTTCTTTTTTTTTGTATTATTTCATTTTATTTTACACTAAGTGTTTGGCACGAAGCAATCCTCTTTAATAAAGTTGACAATTAGCTTGACTCAGAACATTTTGAATAATGCACATTAAAAAAGTATTCATCTTAAATCTATTTTTCTAGAAAAGAAAACAGTTCCAGAAAAGTCTCAGTCAAGGGTTGAGACAAGAATCCAGTATTTTCTGTCTTCACACTTTTTGACCATTAGTTTAGGTTTTTTTTTTTTTTTTTGAGATGGAGCCTCAAGCTATCCCCCTGGGTAGAGTGCTATGGCATCACAGCTCACAGCAACCTCCAACTCCTGGGCTCAAGCGGGTCTCCTGCCTCCGCCTCCCAAGTAGCTGGGACTACAGGCGCCCGCCACAATGCCCAGCCATTTTTTGGTTGCAGCCGTCATTGTTGTTTGGCAGGCCCGGGCTGGGGATTCAAACCTGCCACCTTAGGTGTATGTGGTTGACACCTTAGCCCCTTGAGCCACAGGCGCTGAGCCTAGGTTTTTTTTTTTTTTTTTTTTGGAGACAGAGCCTCAAGCTATCGCCCTGGGTAGTGAGTGCTGTGAAATCACAGCTCACAGCAACCTCCAACTCCTGGGCTCAAGCGAGTCTCCTGCCTCAGCCTCCCAAGTAGCTGGGACCACAGGCGCCCGCCACAGTGCCAGGCTATTTTTTGGTTGCAGCCATCATTGTTTGGCAGGCCCAGGCTAGATTTGAACCCGCCACCTTACGTGTGTGTGTGTGTGTGTGTGTGTGTGTGTGTGTGTGGCGCCTTAGCCACTTGAGCCACAGGCGCTGAGCCAGTTTAGGTTCTTAAGATGAACAGCATCAGCTTGGAGCCTGTGGCTCAAGTGGCTAAGACGCCAGCCACATACACCTAAGGTGGTGGGTTCGAATCCAGCCCGGCCCGCCAAACAACAATGATGGCTGCAACCAAAAAATAGCCGGGTGTTGTGGCGGGCGCCTGTGGTCCCAGCTACTTGGGAGGCGGAGGCTGGAGACTTGCTTGAACCCAGGTGTTGGAGGTTGCTGTGAGCTGTGATGCCACAGCACTCTACCCAGGGGGACAGCTTGAGGCTGCATCTCAAAAAAAAAAAAAAAAAAAAAAGATGAACAGCATCTAACTTCAGACTGCCTCTGGTCAGCCTGTGCATGAGAAACAGGGCAGTTGAAAATAGTTGTTCCTAATAAGTGAGGCCATTTGTTATTGCTTTGAGGGTATTATGCGTTTGCCTTTTGCTTTTTTTTTTTGAGATGGAGCCTCTAGCTATCCCCCTGGGTAGAGTGCCATGGCATCACAGCTCATAGCAACCTCCAACTCCTGGGCTCAAGCGAGTCTCCTGCCTCTGCCTCCCAAGTAGCTGGGACCACAGGCGCCCGCCACAATGCCCGGCCATTTTTTGGTTACAGCCATCATTGTTGTTTGGCGGGCCCAGGCTGGGGATTTGAACCCGCCACCTTAGGTGTACGTGGCTGGCGCCTTAGCCCATTGAGCCACAGGCGCCAAGCCTACTTGTTTAGTCTTTACACAAAGTCAGGTATCGTTATTATTCTCACTTAATAGGATAATAACCTGGCTCAAGATCCATTTAGGAAGTGAGAGAGCCAAGGTTCTTGGACCTGAACTGTTACCTATTTTCTCTCCCACCTCCTTAACACCATCTAAAAATTTGTCATTTAATCCCAAAACATGTCAAACAGAATCAAGGCCAGAACTCACTAATTACATCCCTCCAGGTAAACGTGAGCCAACTACTCACACAGGGATAAACAGAGATTGAGGCATTCTTCACAAAATACTGTGGGCCAGAGAAGTCGACCGATTTGCTCACACTTTCACATGTAGGAAAGAAAGGAGATGGAAAATCACACAATGCAGAAAGGTTGAGTCCCTCATCCCATCAGCACCCCCTCTGAATCTGTGTAAGCGCGAAGCCATCTGAACTGCTTGGCAGTTACGGGACCATCTAACCAGCAGTTAGTTCTCCACCTTGTCCACACGCCTCTCCTGATGTCTTTGCCCAAAGCTTTGTTGGCATAAACATGCACATCCTCAAAGACCCCTCTGACCTGTGGGAAACGGGGTTTGTTTGCTCCAACTGACTCTCCCAGAACACATAAAACTAGTCTAACAGCTTGTAAATCATCCATTAATAACTCAGTATAGAATTTAGCAAGGAATTAACATCAGTGTGAGATTTTTGAGACTCTATGAAGCCATGTGAGCCACTCCCAGTCCTCAGGCTCCACTCAAGAGACACCCTGCACCTCGCACCTCCCTACACTGGGCCTGAGAGTCACCTAACCTGCACAGCACAGCCAGGCTGCCTCCCCAGGGGCCCTCAGCTTCAGCTTCTCTCAGTCATTTCCAGTGGCAGTGACTGTTTCCTGGGTAAAGAAAGCAGAAGTCAAACGGACTCAGAGCAGTTCTGCTTTCCTTCAGCTCTTGATTGAGAATAAACCTGAGAAAGCCCTTCTTTTAACATTTTCAAGAACCTCTGTTTGGTCTGATATTCTTATTCCAGGCCTTTGTTTGTTTGTTATAGTTGCTGACAAAGTATCTCCTTGACCCAAGTGTAGTCCAGGTCCTCTGAGCCCTGTCCTTGGCATGTCCTCCCCCACCCCTCTGTATCTGATCACCCCCCCAGATCTGATCAAATTCCCTGTGCCTCATCATCCCCTAAGTCTGCCTCATCATCCCCTAAGTCATGTCTGATTTCCCTGGCCTGTCTCCAGCAAGAATCCTTCTAGATTGGTTGAGCCGGAATCTCCCTTACCCCTCTGGGTCGTTTTCTACCCACCGCCCCCCACCCTGCTACTGTGCTATAAATTCCCACTTGCCCGTGCTATTGGCAGACTTGAGCCCAGTCTCTCTCCCTTTCTGCAGTGATCTATGGCAGGAGTCCCTGCACCTATCACAAGAGTCCTGAATCTTACTATTTTAAAAATACTAAGTAAGATCTGCCTTACTGTTTTAACAAGTGTCAGAATAATTTTTCTTCAACTTGTCTCCTTTGGGTACTTTTTGCACACGTACAAGGGGGTCTTCAAAAAGTTCACGGAAAAAGCATACGGCACATCTCTTGGGGTCGGGACACGATTATAAGAGGGACTTTACCTAACAAATGCAAACATCGTAACCTAATTCTTTGTGCCCTCAAGGAACCTGAAACAGTATAAATAAACAATAAGAAATAAAGAAAATGCATATTATGGAAAAGCTGTGCATACATTTCAAAATTTCATTATGTATATAATTTATATTTCTCTGAGACACAATGCCAGTGGTAATTTAAATCCATTCCAGAATCATAGATTAAAACAAACTGAAAGCATGGCTCAGCACCTGTTTCTCAGTGGTTAGGGCACTGGCCACATACACCAGGGCTGGTGGGTTCAAACGCAGCCCAGGCCTGCTAGACAACAATGACAACTGCTACAATAACAACAACAACAAAAGAAAAACAGCCAGGCATTGTGGCGGACGCCTGTAGTCCTAGCTACTTGGGAGGCTGAGGCAAGAGGGCAAGAGAGTTGCTTAAGCCCAAGCAATTCTGAGGTTGCTGTGAGCAGTGATGCCACAGCGCTCTACCAGGGGTGACATAGTGAGACTGTGACTCAAAAAAAAAAACCCCAAAACTGAATGCATATATAATAATTTCATAAATATGTATACCCAATAATTCCACTCTTGGAAATAATTCCTCAGGAAACAATACAAGCTATGATCAAAGATGACAAAGCTACACTCTGCAACTTTATTTGTGGCAGTCAGCCCTTGATCACAAACAAAATATTTAAAAATAGTTTGCCTAGAAGAGTAATTTCAATGCTTCTATTCACTAGACCCAAGCAAGCATTAGAAAAATTCCATTTACAAAATAAGTTTATTGGCATGAAGACACATTCATAATTTACATAAAAGGGAAAAAGCAAATCACAAAACCATATCATCTTAACTATGTCAAAGCACATGCATTGTCATTGGTTTCGGGATCCCTGTAGTTGAAGGAAACACTCAAGTCAGCTTAAGCAAAAAAAAATGGCAGGGGTATGAGGGAGTCTCCCAGACTCAAGAGTGGCAACTGGAAAATTCCAAGGACCAGGGCAGCATGCTCTCCTGTTCCTGGGGGTCCCATGTTCTCAGGACCCCCAGCTACTTAATTGCTTTAGCCCAGAAGTTCTGGGCCAGCCTGGGCCCCCTGGCAAGAATCAGTCTCAAAAAAAAAAAAAAAAAACTTGGGGCTTATATAGCATCGTAATAGAAAAGTATCAATGTGATTTTTAACATAGTAACTTTTTTTTAACAATAAAAGCATAACCCACGCAAGTGAAAAATTCAATTTAATATCAGTTGGGAGGAGGAGGGAGGGGCTGAGGAGAGGAGGGAGGAGGATGGTTGTGCTCTCACCTAATCAGCACAATGTAAGGGGACAGGGCACACCTCCTGGGGGAAGGCCACAACTGCAACAGCAGAGACCTTTCCTAACCAATGCAAGCATTGTAACCTAATCATGTGTACCCTCCTATTAATCTGACATTTTTAAAAAAACAACAAAAGCATAAATTTGCAAAGAAGTGACAAAGGAAAAGGGATCCCAAAGGTAGAAAACTGTGGGATGGTAAATATGTGTGGAAGTGGTGGGAGACAGGGGCTAATTTCATCAAGGTTTCCTGTGTAGATTCCTCTGGTGCTGACTCCAGGTCTCTAAGAGTCTAACGTTGTCTCCAGTGATCAAGAATCATCACCGTGGACAGAGGAATGGCACAGGGTTTGTCCCATGTCCGCGTTTTCTCAATTGCCTTCAGCTCAAAATATCCTTACACCAGAGAGCACAATAGTCCCTTTCCTCCTCCCCTCTACACCTCCCCTCTACCCTTCCTCTCTTCTTCCCACTCCCCGTAGTCCATACTGTGTAACTTTGTTATTAATTATGTGCATTTATTTATTCTTTAACTGTTCCAAATGAATGTATCTAATCTTCCCCAGCAAAAGATGGTTAAGTTTCCTAAAAGAAAAAACCATTGTGTTTTTGGAGTGGCGTATTGTGAACACCTCTGGGCACAGCAAGAAGAGAAAGGGCAATGGATCAGGCAGACATCTGGAAAGTGTCTATTAAGGTCATAAGGAGAAAAGGTGTGGTGGCTCACACCTGTAATCCCAGCACTTGGGGAGGCTGAGGCAGCTGGATTGTTTGAGACTAGGAGTTCAAGATCAGCCGAGGCAACATAGTAAGACCTCTATCTCTATAAAAAAGTAAACAATTAGCTAGGTGTGGTGGTGGGTGCCTTTCAATCCCAGCTACTTGGAGGCTGAGGCAGGACAATCCCTTGAGTCCAGGAGTTTGAGGCTGAAGTGAGTTATGCTCATGCCACTAAGCTCTGGTCTGGGCAGCAGAGTGAGACCCTCTCCCTAAAAAAATGTTTAAAAAGAAGGAATTATACCAAACTTTTAGTAATATTTACCTCTGAATGACTAGATTATGATGATCCTTAATACGTATGCTGGTTTATGTTTGATAAGTTTCCTACAGCAGTGTGTGTGTTTAGAACCAGGAGAAAAGTGGGATTTGATTTGTGTGGGGGGTTTTGTTTTGTTTGTTCTTTTTCTTTTGTTGTTGTTGTTGCAGGTTTTGGCCGGGGCTGGGCTTGAACCCGCCACCCTCGGGATATGGGGCTGGTGCCCTACTCCCTGAGCCACAGGTGCCGCCCTGATTTGTGTTTTTAAAATACCTAACATGTACTGGGGCCCCACCCTGCCATGTGCACACTCCTTGGGTGTGGGTGATACAAAGTTAAATGACACCAGCACAGTCCCTGTCCCAAGTGAGCTAGCTTCCCCATATTCATAGCTGCTTAGCCAAGACCTCCCCGGATTCTAGTGCGTTTCTGCCACCAGTATCATTTAATGATGTTAACTTAGCACACTAACAATTGTGACTCTGTTATTGACGATGCACAGTTGTTTATTCTTTAATTGTTCCAAATGAATACGACTAATCTTCCCCCACAAAAGATGGTAAGTTTTTTAGAAGAGAAAAACCATCCTTAATATTTCTTTAATACCCTCTGAATTGACCAGACTGGTGGATGTCACGTGCAATAACTATTAGTTTGCTGGTGGAAGTTTACTTTGATTTTTTGTTTTGGTGGTTCCTTTTCACTGTCCACAAGACTTGTTAATTGTTTGTCAAAAGAAACTCTTCCTTCACCCACATATTCATGCTTCATAGTTCAGAAACACAGGTCAGTAATGAACTTCTATGTAATTCAACCCGAAGAAATCCTTTTTTTTTTTTTTTTTTTTGAGACGGAGCCTCAAGCTATACCCCTGGGTAGAGTGCCATGGCATCACAGCTCATAGCAACCTCCAACTCCTGGGCTCAGGCAAGTCTCCTGCCTCTGCCTCCCAAGTAGCTGGGACCACAGGCGCCCGCCACAACGCCCGGCCATTTTTGGGTTGCAGCCATCAATGTTGTTTGGCAGGCCCGGGCTGGGGATTCGAACCCGCTACCTTGGGTGTATGTGGCTGGCGCCTTAGCCGATTGAGCCACAGGCGCCGAGCCCCAACGAAATCCTTTATATTCTAAAATTGCTTGGTCACTTTTAAAGATACTACCCTTCCTCATCTCCTCAAAATCTGTCACGGAATAACAATTTCTGTAGAAATCTCTATTGGCCTTCTTTCTTGGTTCAGCCACAACAAACTTAACAGAGAGCTGCAACCCCCAGGGATACAACAAATGCTCCAGCAATATGAAATCGCACACATTTGGCCAGAAGGCCACGGATCTGAGGTGCCTAGACACCATGGTGGCGATTGCCCTTGACGGGAATGTCAACCTCAACACCAGCATCCTTGCTGGCTGAGAAATGGACAGCCCAGAATATTTACTTTGAATCATCAAAGGTCTAACTTTCCTATAACTACAATATGTTTGTCTCTAATGGATCTGTTTACCTAACAGTTAAAAAACCAGTTTTCTCCCCTCTTGCTGGGAATAGCCTTAATTCCCCTTTCACCACTCACACTTCCTTCATCTTCACATTTTGACTCAAGATTTCGAGATCACAAGTATGGCCACAAATATCCACTTCAGTTAAGACTCTGGATAGCATGTAAAATCGTATTTAACTGCTTATTATTCACATAATCAGGAGTTCTATCCTTAAAACTGTGACATAGAGTCTTTCAATGAATTTTTGTGTCTTTTACTATGGCTGGGTTTCAATTCATTTTTTAAAGCTTTCCCATTTGAATACAACCTTTGAATTTCATAGGAAACGTAACATGGTAAAGCCAGAAATACCAGAATTTTGGCCTCAGCCCACCTGATACAGATACCAAGCAGGGCATTTCACCTCTCTGGGCCTCAGTTTCTGTATCTGTACAATGGGAGTGGTTAGGCTGGAAAGCTCATAGGTGCTTCATGCAGGATGAGTAAAGAATGTCTCTAGACCAAGATTAGGATATAAAAGTATAAGTTTATCTTTTAGACAGAGAGAGAGCGCAAAGGCGGGAAAGAAAGAAATAAGAGAGTGGGGAGATGACGTGGTACCCAAAAGAAAGAATGCCCAGACTTGCAATCAAGCAGTTTCTGAATTTAAGGGAGACAAAGAAAAAAAAGGTTAATTGTAGCTGAGTTCACAAGGTGCTGTGGATGGGGAAAGGTTGAAGCCAGACTTTGCACAGGTGTTTCCCACGTGTCCCGGGTCTGTAATGTATCGGGCTTCACTAAACATTGGTTAAACCTATCAGAGGGACAGAGAGTAAAGAAGGGGCAGGAAAACACCCACCTCGGTGTCCCAGAGGGCAGGAAAGGGAGAGCGCCTGGCGGGGATGCAGAACTCCTTTCAGAGTCAAATTACGTGGGCAAAGTTCAGCCCCTCCTTCAGTTAAAAAGCCGAGGGCAGGGCTTAATAAGGAAGTGGCTCCCGCCCCGTCCCAAACCTGAGGAGCTGCAGCTGTGGGGCTCTAATCCCTGGAGCCCTTCTAAATGAGAAGCCAGGACAACCTGTCGAAAGTTTGTCCTTCCATTCCCTGGAGACTCAGGCGTAGAGACAGCCGTACTGCCACCTGACCCTGAGCAGGAGAACCCGCTGACAGCTCCAGACCAGGTAATGCCAGGAGGCAGCAGGCTCCTCTCAGCCTCCAGAGGAGGACGGGCCAGGCCTCTCCTCCCGGTCTGCCCAATGAGGCGCCTCGCTCAGGGAGCTGTTCCCTGGGTTTGGGAAAAAGTTCTTATCGCCTAAACCTCAGCATACAAAGTAACATTGAGAATCTGGCTCACTGGGGTTTCCAGGAAAGAGAAAGGAAGGTTATTCAGGTTTCTCTTTCATTCCTCCTCTGCTATGGAGAGTTTAACGAAGAATTGTGAGTTGTGACCATGTGACATGAGAGGTTTTGAGAGGGCCTATTATTTTTAACCACCCATTAATTAGTTGGGGTGGCGTTTACTGTACTGTGAAATTTTCACATTTGAATTTTTTTAATTGCCTGGCAAAAGCTGATAGCAGTTCTAAAATATCAGCAGAATGATTTGCTGAATTCATTATATTCCCGTTAATGTCACTTTTTGATTACAATAAAAGTTTTCAGTAAACTTTTTTTAATTTTTTTTAGAGACAAGAGTCTCATTTTGTTACCCTCAGTGGAGTGCTGTGACGTCGCAGCTCACATCAACCTCCAGCCCTTGGGCTTAGGTGATTCTCTTGCCTCAGCCTCCCCAGTAGCTGGGACTACAGGCACCCGCCACAATGCCCGGCTATTTTTTTGTTGCAGTTTGGCCAGGGCTGGGTTTGAACCCACCACCCTTGGTATATGGAGCCAAGTCCTTACTCACTGAGCCACAGGTGCCACCCTTCAGTAAACTTTTCAAAAAAAAACAAAAAAGAATACTTTGCTTGGACCAGGAGTGATGACTCACATCTCTAATCCTAGCATTCTGGGAGGCCCAGGCAGGTGGATTGCTTGAGCTCACAAGTTCAAAACCAGCCCTGAGCAAAAATAAGACCCCATCTCTACTAAAAAAGAAAGAAAAAACTGAGGCAAGAGGGTCACTTGAGCCCAAGTTGGAGATTGCTGTGAGCTACGTAAGCTATATATATCACAGCACTCTACCCAGTGCAACAGGTTGAAACTCTGTCTCAAAAAAAAAAAAGGCATGTTTAACATTGCTCAGACCTCTCTCATGTATCTGCTAAGGTACGTGATGGCAAGTCAGCCCTTCCGTGGCCAGGGCTGCCACTGCCCAAGCTGGCATCCAGGGAGCTGCTGCTCCCCGTCCTAGAGCAGAGATTGGACCAAGCGTGGGAATCTCTGGGTTTGAACCTGAGTCAGAACATCAGGTCTAGTCCCCTAGAGACTGCCTTAAATACAAGGCACAGGTAAATAGGAGTGACCCCTATGCCCTTCCAGACAGCTTCCTCCTCCCAAAGTCCCCAGCCTACTCTTTTCTACAATCAGAGCCTCGGTGTGATGAATGTGACCTGAGGCTCGTCTCTGAGTTTAGCCTCTGTTATAAGGCTGTTTCTCCTCATTCCCCACTATTAAAGAGCATGTTGCACTTGGAGAGGACAGACAGGAAGGAGGCACGAAGACCCTGAGAGGTCTGGAGTGAGGGCAGGGAGGATAAGGGTGGAGGGGCACAGCGTGCTGAGAGGAGGACAAAGCTGAGCTTAGGATGTGGGTAGGAGCTCTCTGGGCTTGTCAGTGTCCACACCTTACTCTCGGGCATCGCCTATGTGTCCAGAGCAAATGGAAGTCAGCTCGTTTGCTGGGACAGTCACCAAAGGATTTTTTATGCCCCTCACCGCCAGGACAGGCAGAGGCAAAGCAAACCGCGTGTAAGTTCTGACTCCAGCATAATTCCGGCAGCAGGTGCTGGCTGGTGGCCCCTGTGGTGAAAACACCAGTACTCACGGTCCTTTCCTCTGTGGGCTCATCCATTACCTGTAGCTGGAAGGGAAGTGAAATCTAACCTCAGCAAATGAATCCACAGAGCTAGAAAGACCCTAAAATGTGTCTACTGATAACTGGGACTTGGTGCTCCCTGAAGATGGGCCTTTCCCACTGAGTCCTCAGGACATAGCCCCACAGCCTGTGTTCTCTCACGACACACTGGGGGCAGGACACGGCCCATGGGGAAGGGGAGCGTCTCCCACAATGAGGCCACAGTAAAGCCCTGTAACCTTGCCTTTGACAGTGTAGGTTTGGAACAAAGGAGGAAGTATGTAAATATAGGCTGGCAAGAATAGGGATGTGTCCTCTGAGCCCTTGAATTAGAATAAGCCTTGCAGGTCTCCCTTCCAGGTTCTGAACCAGCACTCAGGAGCCCACCCAAGGCTTCTATGAACATGAGCATAAAACTAACAGTTTGTGTTTCCATAAACCCCCAAACTGGGCTTTTTGGATGTAAAATTTCACTCGCAATAGCCGAGAGCATATGGGCTCTAATCTGAGATGCTACTGATTCACAGTGAGACTTTGTCAACTAAGCACTAGCTCCTCCTTAATTTATAATGAGGATTAACAGGAAGAAAAACTCTACTGTTGGTAAATACATTTAAAGGGTCTTAACCAAGCCATGGAAATTCTCTTCTGTGCTTTCCAGGCGTTCATGGCGGCCCCGCTGTAGGGCCCACTCCCTGGCACCTCCTTCCACTGCTGCTCTCTCTGCCTCTCTCCTCCTTAGCTTTGCCTGTTGGTTGGGCCACAAACAGCCTTTCTAGCCAGTAAGACAACAAAAACTCTCCTTTTACAAAACGGAAGGGCTGTGTGCCTCATCTTGACCTCAGTGGTCCCCTTTTCCAATGACAGCATTTAGCAGACCATCCTCCTAATGAAGCCCATCCTCTGTCCATCATCGACAACACACTCAAATATAATGGTAAGGCCTTTGCAATACATTAAGAAGGTTGTGGCTTGGCGCCTGTAGTTCAAGCGGCTAAAGCACCAGCCACATACACTAGGGCTGGCAGGTTTGAACCTGGCCCAGACTTGCCAAATGACAATGACAACTACAACCAAAAAATAGCCGGGCATTGTGGTGGGCACCTGTAGTCCCAGCTACTTGAGAGGCTGAGGCAGGAGAATCACTTAAGCCCAGGAATTGGAGGCTGCTATGAGCTGTGATGTCACAGCACTCTACTCAGGGCGACAGCTTGAGGCTCTGTTTCAAAAACAAAAGAAGGTTGTGTTTTCTGAACCTTTTTCCAGAAGCATAGTACAACTGGCTTGAGGAGAGGGCTCCCCCTCCTCCCCAAGGCCAGAGTTCCTGGAAGACCAGAGTCGACACCCTGCCTGCAGTGTTCAGAGCTGCTTGACTGGAAAGGAAGTTTTGAATTAAAAACCTCTTAAATCCTCTCCTGAGAAATTGCAACTCTGGCCTCTTGCCCAGACTCAGCCTCTCCCACACCAGGTCTGCTACACATAACTCTGCCCACATGCCCCACTGCAGCCTCACTCTGTCTGGCTCATTCTCCTGCTCCTCTCAGGTCTCTCAGCCTCCAACCTCAGACCTCAGATTTCTCAGCAATATCTTTCATTCATAAGGTCGCTTGAATTAGCAAATAAAAATACAAGGTATCCAGTTTCACATCAGGTAAACAACATTTATGGGGGTGGGGGGGTTATGTACAATATTTTATTTGTCATTGATCTGAAATTCCAATTTGGCTGAATGTATTTTTTCTGGCCACCCGATACTCACTCATTCATTCATCACACATTTATTGAGCATCGACCACATGTCAAGCTCTATTACAGGCACTGGGAGAGCCAAGTCCAAGTCCCAGTCTTTCTATCTCGCAGTATATTTACCTTGTTTATATACACATACACAGTATATACCCTTACAGATGTGAGCTTTCTAACAATGTTACCACATTCAATAACATTATCAATAATTCTTCAATATCATTTAAAACACACACCATATTCAAATTTCCCTTGGTGCTAAAACATTTCTATCTTAACATAGTAAATATGTTTGCCTTAGGATCTAATGAAGGTTCCCTCATTATAAATGATTGATAGGGTTCTCAAGTCTCTTTTAACCTGTGACGGTTAGTTCCTCCTTGGGAGAAACTGTTGCCCAGGTTGATCCTGAACTCCTGGGCTCAAGCCATCCTCCTCCTTGGCCTCCTGAGCAGCTGGGATTACAGGTATGCCATTGCACCCAGCAAGTTCTTCCTCATCTCCTTTTCTTGGTGCTATGCATTTGTTTAAAAAGCTGGCTTGTTCATCTTGTAGAGTGTACCACATACTGAATTTCCTGTGGTCACTAGTGCATTCCTCTAGTCCCTCCATTTTCCTATAAACTGGTGGTTAGATCCACAGGCTGTATCAGATTCTGATCCAGTTGTTTTGATCAGGAGACACATAACGATTGTGTCCTCTTGAGTGATGGGTCATTGGGTTTAGGTACTGTTGATCTGACCCAGCCCCGATGCCATATTGATGAGCTCCTTTGGCAGCTAGACTGGCCCTACTGGATGAAGAGCAGGGGTAACAGGTGCCTTGAAACAAGGAAGTGGGATTGGGGCAGATGGGGACCCAAGATGTGTGTTAGGGGAAGAATGGACAGGACTCTGCTGTGGGCAGGATGAGAGAAGAGGATGGGATGGCCATGAAAATGCTTGTGGGGCATGGTAGGGTGTAGGAGGCAGAAAGGGGTGTGTTCTTGAAGGAGATGTTGAAGTGACTCCTGACAGCAAATGGTTTGCATGACATGAGTATGAAACTGGGAGAGGGGGAGGGAAGAAAGATTGTCCAAGCATCAGAGTGGGATGGGAACGTGAAGCAGCAGCAAAGGAGAAAGGATAGCAGCCACACCCACACTTTGCTTGACCTCCCTCAAGCATTTGCTCATGTTCAATTGTCTGAGGCAGGTTTGTGGGGCTTGGAAGTTGTGTAAATATGTCAGTGTATATAGAGAAATGTTGGATTTTGACATTCTGCCCTTTGCCAACTGGGAAGTCCATCTCTGTCCCCTGCATCTTCACTTGATGTTTTGACATAGCCCCCAACACCCCTCCCAGGCTCCCTTCCATCAGAACTCCCCCAGCAGGACCATTGCCTCCTCAGGGCCCGGCCAAGGAGCAGGTCCTCAGATGAACAGTCTCTATATCAGCGGGTGTGAGCCTCTTCTATTATAAATAAAGGAGAGGAGACAATGACAGACACAGGAAGTGTCCAGTAGGCCTGCAGGGGAGATACTTCAGCCCCTTCCCCTCCTTACAATAGCATGACCACGGAGAAAAGTAAGAGAATAGTCTCTGTCTAATAACACAGAAACCAAGGACCCCAAAGGTGCAATAACTTGCCCAAAGACGTTGCAAGTTAGAGACTGAGCCAACCCTGGCTTTCCACCCTTCAGACACCCAGTCCAACTGGTCTTTACCACATCACAAGCCCTCAACCCCTGCTTGCAGTTACTGTTCCATTTCTTAATAAGTTGGTCCTGGTAAAAGAGGGTACAGTGGAAAGAAAAGGAGGGACATGTCAGTCAATCCCATGTTTAGCTCTATTATCATGCTGGCTTATGCCAAACATGGCCTTAAAGAAAGACTAGGACAGGAAAGGAACATGATTCAGAGCCACATCCAGAACACAGCCAGAGGGCGTGGGATGACAGTTGAACTAGAGAAAAAAAAAAATAGCTACCACATTTGAGCCATGTTCTGTGCCAGGCCATGCATAGCTTATGCCCTCATAATATCCCTGCAAGATGACTGTTATTATTTATTTATTTTTATACTTTTTCTTTTTCTTTTCTTTTTTTTTTTTTGAGACAGAGCCTCAAGTTGTCCCCCTGGGTAGAGTGCTGTGGCATCACAGCTCACAGCAACTCCAACTCCTGGGCTCAAGCGAGTCTCCTGCCTCCGCTTCCCAAGTAGCTGGGACCACAGGCGCCTGCCACAACACCTGGCTATTTTTTGGTTACAGCCATCATTGTTGTTTGGCGGGCCCAGGCTGGATTCGAACCCACCACCTTAGGTGTATGTGGCTGGCTCCTTAGCCACTTGAGTCACAGGCGCCAAGCCTATTTATTTACTTTTATTTATTTATTTTGAGACAGATTCTCACTTTCTTGCCCCGGTAGAGGAATGTGGCATCACAGCTCACAGCAACCTCAAACTCTTGGGCTCAAGCAATCCCCTTGTCTCAGCTTCCTGAGTAGCTGAGACTACAGGAGCTGCCACAATACCTGACTATTTTTTAGAGATGGGGTCTCACACTTGCTCAGGTTAGTCTTGAACTCCTGAGCTCAAGCACTCCACCCTCCTCAGCCTCCCAGAGTGCTGGGATTACAGGCATGAGCCACCATGCCAGCCATTATTATTTATAATTTGCCTTAAGAAAGCTCACATTCAGAGAGGCAGAGTCGCAAAATTAGAAATTGGCATGGCCGTGATCTTGACACCATTAGACAGAGAAGCCCAAGCTGATTTCCGATATAGCGAAAATGTCACTGCTTGTGACATTTTAATCTGGTGAGAGCTGGTAAATCTGAGCTTTCTGGCAAAAAGCGTTCATTTTGTCAGAAAAATATAGTCCTTAACTTGCAGCAGAAGAAAGCAAACAGAGTAGATTATTAACAAAATGAACTGCTTTCTTAGCAGGAAACCAGAAAAAGAGTTATTTCATGAAAGCCTAAGCAAAAGGAAATTGAACAAAATCAGGTCATTATATCTATCCAGTCATTCATATGGGAGCCAAGATGAAATGCTGCCATCTGTCATTTTACTGACAGAGGCTTGCACCAGCCTCCTTAAAGCATACCTGGGATCACAGCACTCTCCACTCAAAACTTGGAACCGCTCTCCATTGCCCCCATCAGTGTATTCCAAATGTCTAAGAAAATAAAAATAATAGCAGAATGCCTTTTTCGGATGAAATCTCACATGGAATGCCAAATGTGGCAAGAAACAGAAGGATACCTGGACAAGCTGAAACTGAGGTGGAGGGAGAGAGGAGAGAGGAAGGGAAGGGTCAGGTGCACACCTAGACATTTCTCCCAAAGTTGGCCTCTCCCCCTCTGCCACCTCCCCAGCAAGACCTTGGACCAGCTCCTGTACCATCTATGGCTCCTTTTGAAATGTACTGATCTATATGAGAAAATGCAAAACTTTTGGCCTGATGATCAAAGCCCACCACAATGAGACCCAGCCGCTATTTTAGTTATTTTCGCTCCACTATTCTCAAGCGCTAGCTACCCTCAGGTCCATTCTTAGCAATACCTGCTCTCAGCACTCTCCAAACACATCCTGAATCCCCCCCTTAGTCTTTCCTGTGCCCAACATGTTCTTAGCCCCCATCTCCACCCACCTGTCTAAGAAGCTTTGCCCCTCTCTATTTGAAGCTGACCCCTCCTGACTCTCCTCTTACCTGGCAATCTGCATCTCTGCTAGGGAGCTTAGCTCCCTCTCAGGGTGTGGAGTTATCTATGCCCATCTCTTTCTTCCTACCCCAGTAAGACTGCAGCTTTTCCATCTCTGATTACCCCTGGATGCCCAGCACAAACAGGTGCTCCAGCAGTGTTCATTGGGTATCTCCCATCTCTCCTAACCTCCTAGGAATGGCTGGGCCACCCATGGAAGGGCATGACGTGGGCTTGGGCTTTGTTGTTACAGGACCATCATGTGCAGCACCAGCTCATGTGACCTGGAAGAAATCCCCCTGGACGATGATGACCCAAACAGCCTGGAATTCAAAATCCTGGCCTACTATGTCAGTCACCACGTCTTCAAGAGCACCCCTGCTGTCATCTCACCAAAGCTGCCAAGAACGAGAAGTCTGTCCCAGAGGGGTCTGGAGAATTGGTCAGCAAACGAGTCGTGGACACAGGTGTCATGGCCTTGCAGAAACTCCCGATCCAGTGAGAAGACCATAAACCTCGCCAAGAAAAAGTCTTCCTGGAAAGTGCTCTTGGGACTAGTAGAGAAGGAGGAGGACTCACAGAGCTTGTCCCCGCAGGAACAGGGACACAGAACAGCAAAATACCAGGGTGGCTTTCCCAGTCAGTGGTCCAGGTCCCTCTCTAACGTGGACCAGTGCTTAGATCATGAAGGTAAGTGGCTGAGAACTCTTTCCTTCCCACACCCAAGTCTGCCTCAAATCCTTTGTGTACCCAGTGGTTCATCTTTTCTGGCCTGGTAAAGCAGCCTCAGACAGGACACTCACTGAGCCTCTGTGCTCCAACTTAGTAGGATTTAATAATAATTGCCCTACTTTTCTCAAGACAGAAAGGAAAATGATGGCAGGGAAGAATGCTGAGACTGGTTTTCTCACCCACTGTCTATAAACAAACTTTACCCAAATTTCTAATTCCATCTGTCAGGAATTAGAAGAATTACAGGAAAGGGCTGTAGACAGGGGCTCAGGCTGCTGCACTTCCTGGGGTAAGTCTACCTGTATCACAGGGCCTCTGTGTTTCCATCTGTACATTAGGTCTATCCCACCCTCCCTGCCTCTAAGGGCTGATAGAAAGATCATAGAGCTGTATATAAAAATACTCTTCAAAGTATAAACCGTTCCAAAATGAGAAGCATTTTAACAAAATCTTCCTTCAGTGGGACAGAATTCATTATATTGAATGCAACATTTTCATGAAAAGCTTTATCATAAACAATTGGCCTTTATCCAGACACTTTGGTGTAAGCATCTTCTTCACCTTCCACAAGGCCCACTGCCCCCCACCCCCCGCCCAGATTTTCAAAGAAAGTTCCCCTCCTGCTGAGTTTGATTGGCCCGGTAACTTGTTAATAATTAGTCAACAGGTGGCAGTAATGCCTCGATATTAAAATGTAACTGTCCCACTTACTTGGAAAATCAGCCCATTCAGGGACAGCTTTTTGATCATTCACTAAGGTCAAGGTAATTCCCTTTCCCATCAGAGTTATAGAAATTTAGAACAGCAGGGGTTAGGGTGAGGGTTACCTGGGGGAACCTCACAGCACAGATAAGGAAATGAGAGTCCCACAGAAGGGGATTGCCAGAGGAAATAGCTGGTGAGTCGCAGCAGAGCCTGGACTAAACCAAAGTCAAACTAGGACTGTGTCTGCCCTCTGCAACAAGCCATTTGCTCTCAGCTCTGCTGGGCTAAGGCTGCAGTAGCAAGTCTAGAGCAAAAGGAGGGTGGGGGCCTTCTCTCTGGCTCTTGCTGGAACCCCAGCCTCTGCTCCTTCTGCTGGGGGATAGTATCTGCCCTGGAGCAAAGAACAGTTTGAAGGCACCTAAATAGTCTTTTCTGCTTGGCCTGCGCTATGGACTTCGCTGGGAGTCAGAGAAAGCTTTTACAGACCTTCATCCTCAGGCTTTTGCTAAACTAAATGACGTTTTGTATTTTGATATTTACTCAAGTGTCATTTGGCCTTTTTTAAATTTTCTAAATTTTTGAGAAACACATTTTTTTCTTCTTTTTTCAGTGGGAAAAGAAATCTTTTATGTAAGATTTAGAATAAAAGGTTAAATTTGAAAAACACATAGACAGTGGGTTTCTACGCTGAACAGCTGAATGGTATCTGTGGCTAAGTAACTATATATGCGTCGTACATTCTCCCTGGAAAAGGGCAGACAAGAACCTCCTAAGGACAATTTGCCTTAAACACATAGGTCGGCTTATCTTCCTTCTCACCTTTCTCCTCACTTTCCTGTTTATTTAGTTTATAGTGTGCTTTTTATGTTACTTGTATTGGCTCTTCTGCTGGGTGTGACGCCAGGGAGCCACCCGTCCTATTTCTGCGCTGCCACGCACACAGCAGAGTGAACAGTTTTCACCTGTGTTCTTTTAACCGAAGATCACAGTTTAGCCTTGTGCTGCCATTTCCAGAATTCGGCTACCAGCCTTAAAGTGGGAACTGTGAGGTTATGTCCCAAGAACAAAGTTTGTTAGGAAAAGGCCTTGAATGTAAGAAAATGGACACTGACCCCTGTTCTGAAGACCACCAATCTGGACTGTCTTAGTTGTGAGGCTCTGTTTCTCCATAGCTATGACTGACCACATAGGGAATGTTACCGTTAAGGTTGGGTTCAAGGACAGGTAGTGGAAAACCCAAATAACTATGGTTTAAATAATACAGAGGTTTGTTTTCTTCTCCCTAAAAGAAGACAAACATTTGGCAACTCAGGCCTCATCTGGCTGCTGCACGGGGCATTTGGCATTCCTGGGAGTTCTGCCATCCCTCACTAGTGGCTACCAACCTCAAAGTCACCTTATGTCCTAGGCGGCTCCAGCCATTGTGTCTACATTTTAAGCAGGAAGGAAAAGGAAGCAAAGGAGGGACCAAGGGCACCTTTCTTTAGATGACTCAGCTCCTTGCTAGAGAGCTTTCTTGAGGGCAGCGCCTGTGGCTCAGTGGGTAGGGTGCTGACCCCACATACCAAGGGTGGCGGGTTCTAACCCAGAGAGCTTTCTTGAAACTATTCCCAACTTTGGGTATCTCACCAGCCACCCTTTACTGCAAGGGAGGCTGGGAAACACAGTTGGTTCAGCTGGATCCTTTGTTGCTACTCACATTTTAAGGGTCTATTACTAAAGAAAAGGAAAATGGATAGAATGGAAAACTGTTGTCTCTATCATACAGACGTCACTCCCGAGCTCCCTGCTTCTTCTCTTAAAACAAGAACCTCAGGCCCCAGGGCAGCACCTTCTTGCCCTGGTCTCCCACTCCCAATGGCCCCCTCAACTGGACTCCAAGGAAACTTCAGGCCCCAGGCTGGCAGCACCTTCCTGCCCTGGCCTCCCACTTTTAATGGCCCGTCAACTGGACTCCAAAGACGGGCACCTTTCGGCCCTGTCCCCAACCCCATCCAATTTTCCCTCACCTATCAGATGCGACCAAGTCTGACAAGAAGGGACTCTACTCTTTCTTAAAATTAGGGTTTCAGAGTAGGAATCCTAACTAGAGCCCGTTCATCTGAGTTCAGACGTGTTTGGTTACCATTTTTCCTGCACACATTTCATTTGCCTCCCTCTCCAGGGCCACCAGGTCACAGAAATCAATAGCTTAGCATGCAAGATGGGCAGAGGGTGACATCACATCCTCCCTCCCTGGAGTCCTCCCCTGCATGGGAGCCTCA
>CAUYQV010048634.1:0-20855 GCA_963574575.1 Galagoides demidoff | reverse complement strand
AAAAAATGGCCGGGCATTGTGGCGGGCGCCTATGGTCCCAGCTACTTGGGAGGCGGAGGCAGGAGACTCGCTTGAGCCCAGGAGTTGGAGGTTGCTATGAGCTGTGATGCCATGGCACTCTACCCAGGGGGATAGCTTGAGGCTCCGCATCAAAAAAAAAAAAAAGAAGTGCTAGGTGGGATGGTTCCTGCACCTGTCATTCAGGGGCGCAGAATGGGTTCATGGTGGAAGTGTAGGCATCCTTGCACACAAGTAGGGTTGCAGCCTCACGATAGCAGAGCACTGAAGGGACCAGCCAGGTAGAGAGGTGGTGTGGCCAGAGAGCTGTGCCAGGGTGTCCAGATGTGAGCCAACACGTCCTCAGATGTTGCCCATTGTCCCTGGTGGGCAGGACTGCCCCAAGTGAGCTCTTGGCACAGGGACAGAGTCCACAAACCAGACCGAGGCAGCTGCCATCTCCTCATGCCCCTGAGGATCTGAGTCAGGGATGGGCTAAGGAGTGACCTTCCTCCCTTAGGTCAGATGTGGCTATTGCAGACTGAAGGGAAGGGAGTTTGATTTGGTTGGTCAGTGTTTTGCTTTCTAGTCTATCTAGTTTAGCCACTGCCCCCTAAGATAGGGATTTCGCTTAAAAATCATTTCTGCCTCCCCTTGAAAAATGGGCCAGGTGGTCTCAGGGTGGAGCTGGCAGCAGCTGTGGCGGGGGATTGAGGAGGCACTAACTCTCCAGGTTGCCATGGTGCCCTCAGGTGACCTCTCAGACTTTGAGGTTGTTACCCAGGTTTCCTAGCACTTGCTCAGGGACTGCATCTGTGCCATGCATATTCCAGACGGTGTTGTAGGATGGGGAGGAGACTGAAGTATCACTGGATCCCGAGCAATAGTGTGGGGGTTCAGGCTGGAGTCTCTGTGGCAGGGCCCCGGGGGCAACTTCTCCCCCCTAGCATTATCACAAGTGGCTCCAGTAGAAGCTGCCATTGCTTTTCCTGGGCCACTGTCCCTCCTGAGAGAAACATTTGTGACAGTTTGCTTTAAACCAGGGGTCCTCAAACTTTTTAAACAGGGGGCCAGTTCACTGTCCCTCAGACCATTGGAGTGCCGGACTGTGGGCCCCTAGACGAGTCAGCTGCTAAGCACGACAGGCAGCAGCGGCAAAAACACATGGCGGGCCAGATAAATTCCTCAGCGGGCCACATGTGGCCTACAAGCCGTAGTTTGAGGACGCCTGCTTTAGACCTAAAAAGTTAAAAAGGAAGAATGAGCCCTCACCTGCAAACTGGTCTCATGTACTTCTGATATGTGTCAAAACACATCTGTGCTGTATTATTTATTAATTACCGTGCTTTAATCAAAGTCTTGTTTTATAGAATCCCAACTGTCTTAAGTCATGGGCCCAGAAGGTGGCTGTACACAGAGATGCTGGCCTTCAAAGGGTCCTAAAACTGGGAAATTTTTTTTTTCAATGTGAAATACATTTACTAATCCATTTTTAAAAACCATCAATTTAATTACTTACATTAAACTAGGCACTTTAATTTTAGAATCATATGTCATTAAACTGTATTTTGCTACATCCAAACAATGAAATGCTATAAGATCGAGCTTTGTGTAATAACAGTAATATGGAATGCTTTACCAAATATATACCAAGAGAAAAAAGCAAAGTATACAACAATGTAAATAGTATACCATTTATGTAAAAAAGATTGTAGATAATATTTGTATCAAAAGGGGGATACAAACCATATATATAAAATACCTGCAGGAAGATGTTTTGTTCTGTTTTGTTTTGAGACAGAGTCTCACTATGTTGCCCTCGGTAGAGTGCCGTGGCGTCATAACTCATAGCAACCTCAAACTCTTGGGCTTAAGCAATTCTCTTGCCTCAGCTTCCCGAGTAGCTGGGACTATAGGTACCTGCCACAACACCCAAAACTGGGAAATTCTGATAAAATCTAGATTCCTGGATCTGCATGGGAAATACTGGGTCAGCCATCCTCAGGGCACAAACTGGCCTTACAACCCCATGCCCCGGCCTGGGCCCAGCCAGCTACCCTTCCTATCCCCCCATGGCCTGAGTTGGTATCCAGGCATGCCACAAACCTGGGTTTCAGTGGCCCTGTGGCAAGTCTGCTTGGGTGACATTGGGTCTGTGGGTCCTTGCATCCCTTCACCTTTCTTCCTCTCCTTACTTCCAGATGAATTTAAGTGCCCCATTAAGGAGGAAATCGCTCTGACCAGCGGTGAATGGGAGGTTTTGGCAAGGCACGGCTCCAAGGTACCAGAGTCTGCTCGCAGCCTGCACATGTGTGACACACAGGCACCCATGCACACACCCTCCAGCTCCCTATGTCTTTCCTCCTGGCTACGCCCTGCACTGTCCTTTCTTCATGTGAGCACTTAGCCTGGGGGCTGGAGGTCTAGCCAGCTGCTGGTAGAGAGTCAGGGCCTGTCCCCAAGCTCTACGTAGGTAGGTCCTATCCTCATTCTCAGTGGTCACCCCAGCCAGGACCCCGATGGGTGGGGCTTCACCTGTTCTTCATGCTGCCTAGGGGTTCAGTTAGCTTCCTTCCACTCTGTGATTCCACTTCTCCCCAGGAGCACAGTTAGCAGGGACATTTCCTGCTTACTGTGGAGGGACATTCAGCTTCTGGTCACAGCCATCTCTGGCAGTCAGTTCCCAGGAGGTTCTCAAACAAGAGGTGCAGCTGCAGAGAGGAGAGGTGTCTCTTTTCCGGCCCCAAACACAGCATCGTAAAAAATGTGGACAGGCCTGACTTGTGCCCTCCATGTCTTTACTGAGGGCTGGTTCTACTAAGGTCCAGATTTTGCCATAGGGGCTGATTAATCAGACCCTCTGGATTTCTTTCTCACATCAAAACAAATGCCTCCTAGAACAGAGACTTAGATACAAAGAAGAAAATAGAGCAAATATCTGGTAGGAGACATAGCTGGGTGTTGTTAATACTTTGGAGGTAGAGAAGCCAGCAGACCCTTACCCAGGGCTGGCAGGAGAAGGGGAGCCAAGGACCCCCCTGTAGCACATTGGGACAGCATGGCTTAGCCTTTCTGGGGGCAGAGACAGCCTCTACTATAGTGTTAGTGTGCATCTCATCTGATCTGGTAGATGAGCTGCGGACCGTACAAGATCAGCCCAGAGCCCTTGTGTGATGTGTGCCCAGAACTATGCATCACAGTGATGTGTACACAGTAGCACAGCTGTCTGTAAAAACCTGGGCCAGCAAGCAGAGGCTGCCGTGGCTGGGTCTGGGTTATGTCAACACCCGACAGTCATATAGCTCATGGTACAACTGGGCTTATCCAAATGCCTGTCATAGACTTGGCATCACTGAACTCTCAGGAAAGAAGCAAGTTATAAATCAATAGCACAGCCTCCTTTCTGTACAATTTCACATCCACACCTCTGTGTGTGACTCAGGGTGAGAAGGTTGGTTCCCAAAAAGTGAAGGGGTAGTTGGTGGTCACCTGTTCCCCATTGCTGTGCTGTGGTTGCAGCTGGGCCCTGGAGTACCCACCCCATCTGATAGCCTGGATCAGGCCCTGGTTGGCTGGGTATTGGCTAAGACTCACTTTCCTCACCTGTAAAATGGGGAT
Organism: Galagoides demidoff; assembly: GCA_963574575.1. Taxonomy (NCBI): domain Eukaryota; kingdom Metazoa; phylum Chordata; class Mammalia; order Primates; family Galagidae; genus Galagoides; species Galagoides demidoff. Next base: position 17,240 of record CAUYQV010048634.1, on the reverse strand, counting down.
ATTAAATGGCTCCAAACTTTCCACCTTTCTAGCACTGTCTGTCTGTCTGTCTGTCTCTCTCTCTCTCTCTCACACACACACACACACACACACACACACACATCTGTGAGGACCCTAATTTGAAGTACTGTAATTTGGGGAGGTGTTTTTTTATGTTTGTTTGCTGCTGTTTTATGGCAGGGTCTTGCTCTTTCACTCAGGCTGGAGTACAGTGGGACAGCTCACTGCAGCTTGAACTCCTGAGTTCAAGAGATCCTCCCACCTCAGCACCCTGAGTAGCTGGAACTATAGGCACACACCACACCTGGCTATTTTTTCTATTTTTTTGTAGAGATTAAGTCTCACTATGCTGCCTAGGCTGGTCTCAAACTCTGGGCCTCAAGTGATCCTCTTGTCTTACCCTCCCAAAGTGCTGGGTTTATAGGCCTGGCTGTAAAGTACTTTTAATTTTAAGCCCTCAGCATGGTGTCTACCACACACATGAACTAATATTACCTCCCTATGTCATTTTGAATGTTTTGCCCTCTGCACGTCTTATCTTTCTATCCTAAAATTGAGAAAAACATAAGCAGATACATTTCAAAAATTAAAAAAGATGTGACCTGTCCTTTTAAGTCCCTGTCTGGGACTGTGCACTCTACCTTTTAAGCCAGGCCTTCCTGTAGGATGAGATGCAGTGAGCCTCAACAGCACAATGAGTGGCTCTGACCCAACTGGCCTGTTTCTGAGCCACTCTTAGGGGTTTCACCATCTGGACAGAGTGTCCCCTGTTTGCCACGTTGTCCTTGTGGCAAAATCAGCACATCACCACATGGGGTTTTGGATTTTCCACTAACATCCTGTTTCTAGAAAGCTTGCCTGTAAAAAGTGTGCTAACAACAAATACATCAGGAATGAATTCACTTGTTCCTGGTGAGACTTAAGTGGGAGTCCTCTCTGAGCCTCCTTCAAGATAACCACTGTCATCTTTCTTGTGTGGACAGGTCTCTGCAGAAAATACATAGTATTCTTGCTTTAAGAAGTGTGGTTGAGTTTTTCCAAAAGTATTGTTTTATGTGGCCACAGCAAGTTGTGCTAGAATGACAACCTGTCCCATCTCTTTGGGATTGAACTTGCTATTTTGATTGAACTTGTTATTTTTTTAGTCTTAAAAAAAGCAGGGAAAGAGGGAGGGGGTAGGGGGACAAAGGGTGTTACACCTTTTGGGGGCAGGACACAATTATAAGAAGGTCCTTATCTCACAAAGGACATCCGTGTAACCTGGTTCTGTGTACCCTCAATGAATCCCCAACAATTAAAAAAAAAAAAACAAGTTAAGCATCTTTATACCCAGATTTTGGACACCTTACCATGAATTTGTCAGGAACAGTTCTCAGGAGCCTAATTCCAAGGTCAAAGGATGTGTCCTTTTTAGGTGTTTGTCCTCTAAGCTTCCAGGGTAGCACCAGACAAGTGGCAGTAGGTCACGTCCCCCCAGCAGCATGTGAGCCCTGCTGAAGCTGCATCCAACCTTGCAAGTCTGTCTCCACTGTCTCCACCCAAGAGGCCATTTGTTTTTAGTTTCTTTACATCTCTTGAGGTCCCTTTAGCTACCTCTGTTGGCTTCTTGGGCCCTGGCATTGGGGTGATGTCCTTCTATCCACAAGAGAGGACAAGAGCCAGTCCTCAATCCCACAGACCTCTGTGGCCTTCTGGTTCTATTTTTTTTTACAGTTAGCCAAAGTCAGGGTCTCACCTCACCTTGGTGACAGCACTGCTTCTGTGATGGTGACAGTGGGGCACACATTGGAGAAGGCTGTAGCTGCTTGAGCAGCTCAAGCTTTCCTCCTGTTGTTCTTGGGGACCCTACCTGAGAACCACCCTGCACCTCCTAGGAACAGCCCCACTCCTGAGCCCTGAGCACCTGTTTGGAGGGATGGGCTGACCAGGCCCTCCCTCAACTTCTATCCCAGTGCTATGCCTGTCCTGGATCTGGGAACGGCCTCCCAGTTCATCTTGGAGTTAGACATCTGAGGCCAGAGGGAGAACCTGCTCAGCTAGATCAGTGTGTGCTCTTGGCCAGTGGGCTACAGCCAGACTTGGGAGAGGATGGCTCCCCCATCCACAAAGTGCCAGACCCACCCTACAGGGCAGGGCCCAGCTGCTGTGGGACAGGGAGGCACGGGAAACCCAGGGCAGGATGTGTCACAGGAGCTCCCTCTCCCCTTGCAGATCTGGGTCAATGAGGAGACCAAACTGGTGTACTTCCAAGGCACGAAGGACACACCCCTGGAGCACCACCTCTACGTGGTCAGCTACGAGTCGGCTGGGGAGATTGTGCGCCTCACCACACCCGGCTTCTCCCACAGCTGTTCCATGAGCCAGGTGGGCCCCTCCCTACATCCCCAAGTGCCCCATAGCACACACACCCCCTCCTAGGTAAGGGGAGGAAGGGGGTGGTGCACCCACTGCCACCCCCAGATAGAGTGATGGAGCCCTGGAAGCTATCCACTTAGGCTGCTGCTGCCACTCTATGGGAGGTGGGAGGTGGCCCTTAGCCTCTCAGAGCATCCTAGAACCTCAGGGAGTATACATGTAGAAGGCCAACACTAGTCTAGGACAAGAGTCAGTAGCAGTTTGCAGGCTGCAGAATCAGCAAGGTGGGCAGGCCTGTGGGCCTCTCTGGCCAGGGAATGGATTCTCTTGGCCTCAGTTTCTTTATATGCAAAATGGGGGTAATAGCAGTAACACCCACCTGTCCTCAGTGAGTGGAGCTTTGAGATTGTAGTAACAGAATGTGGAGTAGGTGTGATAAAGAGACAATACTCACGGCTCATCGCCTATGGCTCAAGTGGCTAAGGCACCAGCCATATACACCTGAGCTGGCAGGTTCAAATCCAGCCTGGGCCTGTCAAACAACAATGACAGCCTCAACCAAAAAATAGCCAGGTGTTGTGGCAGGTGCCTGTGGTCCCAGCTATTTGGGAGGCAGAGGCAGGAGACTCGCTTGAGCCCAGTTGGAGGTTGCTGTGAGCTGTGATGCCACAGCACTCTACCCAGGGCAACAACTTGAGGCTCTATCTCAAAAAAAAAAAAAATGAGACAATACTCAGTAATGGAGGCCCAAGCAGAGGGGTCAAAGCCAGGGGAAGGAAGCCACCCAGGAGCAGGGCATCCTACAGAGCTCAGCGCTCCCTTGTTCTGCCTACAGAACTTTGACATGTTCGTCAGCCACTACAGCAGTGTGAGCACGCCACCGTGCGTGCACGTCTACAAGCTGAGTGGCCCCGATGGTGACCCTCTGCACAAGCAGCCCCGGTTCTGGGCCAGCATGATGGAGGCAGCCAGTGAGTAACCCCAGGCCCCTTTCCCTCGGGAGTCTCAGCTGAGTCATCTGTAAAATGGGACATGGTCCAGTTGCACTGGTACAGGGAACCCCACTGGCATGTGAGGCAGCAGCTGGAGTCCCCCTCTCCCTCAGCACCCATGCCCTCCCAGAAGCCCAGGAATTCGACTTAGGTCACACACACACTGGCCTCAGCGTCTGAGGGCTCTGCACCCTGATGCAGTCTCAAGTTTGAGTGGCACTAAGGTACCTCACAGGTCACTGGGCAGTGGCTTAACTCCATGCCAGCTATCTGCCAGATTGTGATGAGTGGGAGATATAGTCTATCTTTGGGGAGCCCCCAGGCCAGTCAGAAGGTGGCAAGTAAACAGTGGAATGAAGACAGTCAGTGCATATGGGGACTCAGTGTCTGCCCAAGTCAGCCCAGAATTTGCCCTGGTGCTCAGGCTTCTGCTTCACCTTCCTCCCTGACTCTGGCATCCTGGCTATGGCAGCACTTAGAGGGCCTTCTACAAGTGTCTTTGTGTGCTGAGTGGCTGGCCACTATAGCCTACACCAGGTGTCCTCAAACTATGGCCCACCGGCCACATGCGGCCCACTGAGGACATTTGTCCAGCCCGCCGGGAGTTTTTGCCACCGCTGCCTGTCCTGCTTAGCAGCCAACTCATCCCAGGGCCCGCAGTCCGGCCCTCCAATGGTCTGAGGGACAGTGAACTGGCCCCCTCTTTAAAAAGTTTGAGGACCCCTGGCCTACACAGAGCAGACATTCCAAAGCCTTCATTTGAGAAAGGAGAGAGAGGCCAGTCACGAGAGGCTCAGGGTAGGACACTGCTTGGTGGCCGTAGGTTCTAGTTCTAACTGCATCACACAAAGGATGCAGGGCCTTAGGCATCAGTTTCTCACCCTTTTTTAAAAAATCATTTTGTATTCTTTTTTTTTTTTTTTAATTTGGGCACCATTCAGTGCTTTTTTTTTTTTTTTTGCAGTTTTGGCCAGGGCTGGGTTTGAACCTGCCACCTCCAGCATATGGGGCCAGTGCCCTACTCCTTTGAGCCACAGGCACTGTCCCATTTTGTATTCTTTTTTATTGGTTTTGGGTTTTTTGTTTGTTTTTTTTTTTAAGAGACAGAGTCTCACTTTATCGCTCTCAGTACAGCAACCTCCAACTCCTGGGCTTAGGCAATTCTCTTGCCTCAGCCTCCCAAGTAGCTGGGACTACAGGCGCCTGCCACAATGCCTGGCTATTTTTTTTGTTGCAGTTTGGCCAGGGCCAGGTTTGAACTTACCACCCTTGGTATATGGGGCCGGCGCCGTACTCACTGAGCCACAGGCGCTGCCCACTTTCTCACCCTTAAATGTTTATCTGGACTAGGTGAAGTGGCTCACACCTGCAATCCCAGTACTCTGCGAAGTTGAGGCAGCAGGATCCCCTTGAGGCCAGAAGTTCAAGTCCAGCCTGAGCAACATAGCAAGACTGCCTTTACAAAAAATATTTTTTTAATGGGAAGCTGAGGCAGGAAGATTGCTTGAGCCCTGAGTTCAAAGCTGCTGTGACCTATGATGAGGCCATTGCACTCCAGCCTGGGTGACAGAGGGAGACCCCCTCTCTAAAAAAGAAAAGAAAGTTCTTTATCAATGAAATATGCCCAAGTATGTAGAATGAAAACTAAATTCCCAGCACACTGCCTGGTGCTCTGAAATCACTGAGTAAATAGGATGACCTACCCTAGTTCTAATTCTGCTGTGTGGGTAAGTTTCTAGAACATTCTAGAAAACAGTTCCTGGCATGTGTGGGGTGTTCTGTGGGCCAGAAAACATTTTGTTATCCATCACCCCCTGGAACAGAAATAGACCCAGAGCTTCCTCACCACAAACTCCATGACGACTCTTCTATCTGTACTAAAACAGGCAGGCAGTTGGACCCTGGCTTTACAAACGAGGAAACTGAGGCCCCGGGACAGGGATCAAAACTTGGGTGCCCTGGGTGTCACAGAACTCCTTCTCTGCAGCATGTTTGAAGGCAAACTTTATTAGGCATTGGCACACTGGCCACACAGTCATTTACATGGAATATAGCCGCTTTAGCACAACAGGGTAGGTGACACTGGGTCTGGCCCACCAAGCAGAGAATATTCACCTTCTGTCCTTTTACAGCAAAACCCTCCCAACCACAGATCTAAATTACCCTTTACTCATCTTCCTATAAATTGACTCACCTAAATTTACCCCAAACAAATTATTTAAGGAAAAATTTATGAGAAATAGGCCGTAGATTAGCTCATGTCAAATTCCAGGATTGTGGATACCTCTGTGGGGGCCAGCAGGTGTTGGGGCTCCTAATGATGGTTGTGGTCATAACTGACCTGCTGGGGGTAAGCAGAGGGTGGATGTTGGGGGGGATTACTTTCTCGCCATGGGAACTACTATCTGAATTTCCACAACCGTCCACACTTGGTGGCAACCTCAAGTGCCGCAAAGTTCTGCCTTTTAAACCTTGGAAAGCCTAGGACAAGAGGGGTGCTCAGGGTCCACCCTCTGGGCCTAGGGTGAGGCCCTAGAGTGAGGGTGTCAGCTGGATGAGCTGCTGGTCGTGGCTTCCCTGGCTAGCCTGCGCCCTTAGCCCTGCAGCCACAGTCAGTTCATCTCCTGCAGGCTGCCCTCCGGATTACGTGCCCCCAGAAATCTTCCACTTCCACACACGTGCCGACGTGCGACTCTATGGCATGATCTACAAGCCGCATGCCGTGCAGCCGGGGAAGAAGCACCCTACCGTCCTCTTTGTGTACGGAGGCCCCCAGGTGGGTGCCTGGTAGGGGCAAGTCAGTGGGAGGCCCACAGCCACCTTCCCAGTGCCCTCCACCTCTCTGCTGCTCAATCCTGACTATGCAGGGCTTGGGGCGGGGGTGGGGGGAGATCTTGTTCCCCTGCCCCAGCGTCTGCTCCCACAATCCTCCCTTCCTCCCTCCAGACAGACTCCCCTCTGCCTTTGCCTGCTCTCTTTCTTATCCCTCTGGGAAGCCCCCTAGTCACCAGCTTGGGACAAAGGGGACCCAATCCCCTGAGCAGGGCTCAGGGCTAGGCAGATAGATGGGTAGGTGGATCCATCTAAGGTGGGATGTCTCACCCAGGCATGGGGCAAGTGGAAACAGATGCTGCTCAGCACTCTGCAGGGCCCAGGATGGCTCTACCCTCGAAGAAGACCAGTTCTTTACCATAGTAGTAGCAGATTGGCCTTCCCAGAGAAGACCAGGGCATAGTCGCCCTGTCTGACCTTGTCACTCTCAAGTGCTCAGCACCTCCTGATAAAGTACAGGCACATAATTAGGCTCTGGGTCCCCATGCTATACCTATCCCTTTCCTGCTGGTGACTCTGACTGGACTTGCCCCAGAACCCCAAGCACTGCATCCATGCCTTGCTTCCCACAGGTGCAGCTGGTGAATAACTCCTTCAAGGGGATCAAATACCTTCGGCTCAACACACTGGCATCCCTGGGCTATGCTGTGGTTGTGATCGATGGCAGGGGCTCATGTCAGCGGGGCCTTCGGTTCGAAGGGGCCCTGAAGAACCAGATGGTAACTTCCCTTCCGGTTGCTCGGGCCCTTCCTAAGTTGGGCAACTTGGGGCAGCAGAGGGCAGTTCTGGCCTCAATGACCTGTGCACAATGATTTGGCCTTTGGATTTAAGGGGAACAGCTGCTTTACTGCTCAGCTCTGAGCCATGTTCTGTGGGGACACATGCATCCCACCTGGCACCTGAGTTCATGGTCTGGACGCTGCTCCACCATCTAGGTTCACAGAAGTACTGAGGGCTGGGCATGGCAGGGGCTGGTAGCCCTGGAAACAGCATTAGCAGTGAGGTTTGGGTGGTGACTATCATCCCAGTCCATTTCTGCTACTATAACAAAGTCCCATAGGCTGGGTCATTTATGAGGAAGAGATACTTATTTCTCATGGTTCTGGAGGCCAGAAAGTCCACGATCAGGGCGCTCGCAGGGCTGATGTCTGGTGAGGGCAGCTCCTTGCTTCAGAGATGGTGCCTTGTTAGTGTAGCCCCTGGAGGGCAGAGTGCTGTGTCCTCTTCACACAGCAGAGAGGGCAGAAAGGGGGCTGACGCCCTCTAGCAAGCCTGGTCCCACGCTTGAGGGCAGGGCCCTCATGGCCCAGCCACCCCTAGAAGGCCTCAGTGGGGGTCTCAGTGTGAGTTTTGGAGAGGACAGAGACACCCAAACCATAACAGCAGTGATGGCACCAGCCAGTCTTTGAGCCCTGGAGCTTACCAACATGTGTCCAGTCTCCTTTTATCCTGGTTCCCTCTGTGACAGAACCCTCTTCATGTTACTGCCCCACTGGGGGGTGAGCATACTGAGGCCTATAAGGTGCAGGGTAGGGCCAGTGCCAGGTTGGGGGTAGCCTCAAGAGACAGGTGGCACCCAGAAAGCCAGCTGTGCTCCCAGAGGGAGAAGATAGAGGTGGGACCACAGGGGCACACCTGGAAGGAGGCAGCTGAGAGGTGCCCGACCTCATCCCCAGGGTCAGGTGGAGATCGAGGACCAGGTGGAGGGCTTGCAGTTCGTGGCCGAGAAGTACGGCTTCATCGACTTGAGCCGCGTTGCCATCCACGGCTGGTCCTATGGTGGCTTCCTCTCCCTCATGGGGCTGATCCACAAGCCCCAGGTATTCAAGGTGGGTCCTTCCCCCAGCCAACCCCACTGTGCCCTGCACCTACCTGCTCCCCCGTCTGCACCCACCCGCCACACCCCGGAGGCATCTCGGCAGGGGCCTTGCCACGTGGCTGTTTCTCCCCGCAGCAGCCCCACGGGGCCGAGCCCCCCTCCTCATTGCCCGCCGCCGACCCCAGGATGGCATCCGGCTGCACAAAACCCTGCCAGCAGCTCTCTGTGGGAGGCTGAGCCCGGGACCCCGGCCTCGGATGGGCAGAGGTGGGGCATGGTGTGAAGAGCGGCGGGAGGGGCCCCCAGGCCGGTGGCACCTCAGGGCACTGTGGGGGCGCGGCCATGAGGAGGAGGAGGCGGCGGAAGGGCAGGGGGAGCAGGGCCCTCACCCGCCCACCCGTGGTGCCCTGCCCACCCTGGAGCAGCACATGGCCCACGGAGACACACGGTCTGAGGGCCCCTCTCTGCTAGCCCCAAGTGCATGACGGCTCCTGTGCTCCGGGGAGGCCCCGGGACAGCTGGCGGGCACAGGCTCCCTGACCAACGCCTCTCTTCCCCTTTTTCCCTCTTCCCCTTTCTCGTCCCCAGGTTGCTATTGCGGGTGCCCCAGTCACAGTCTGGATGGCGTATGATACAGGGTACACAGAGCGCTACATGGACATCCCAGAGAACAACCAGCATGGCTACGAAGCAGGCTCTGTGGCCCTGCACGTGGAAAAGCTGCCCAACGAGTAAGGACACTGCCCCCTATACCCTACATTCCTCCCAAGTGCTCTCTTGCCACACGATGCCATTCCCCTGGCACCTGCTATGTCTATCCAGGATGCCCTCCCACCACTCCTGTGCACCTGTGGCCTGGGCAAGGCTGGTACCTACCTGTGTGTGCTGTGAAGCCCCCTCTTGCCAGCTCTCCTTCCTTACCACACTTTGAAGGAAGGGGCGCCGAGGGGTGCTCATGGACAGAAGGAGGTGCATAGCCCCACTTTCAGAGAGGCAGAAGGAACTAGAGTTATACCATTTTTCATGCATTCAGCTTCCCTTGCTCCTCAAAAGAAGCCCCTGTGAGCAAGTATCAGCCTTAGGCCCTCTCCATCAGTAAGGACAGTAAACAGCCTCTGCCTTCTGGGTTTTGACACTGTGGCCCAGGACATAAGTGTCCCAAATGATGACAGTGTCCAGGGCTGTGGGACCAGTTCAGATGTCCCATTTCACACTTTTGACATTGGTCTTGACCTTGGCCTCACTTTCTCATGTAGAAAAAATAGAGTTGCCACTTTCTGGTGTGTCCATCTGGTTAGTGTTCACCAGGGTTCTATGCAGCTTCTTGGGATAGGCAGCGGCTTAAAATCCACCTGTGTTGCTCTCCCAGGGGCCTGGTGTGTGGGCCAGCAAGGCCGACATGCACTCTTGCCAGAATCACTGCTATGGACTTTGCTATCCAGTATGAGAGCTAGTCACTACATATGGCCATTGAAATTTAAGTTTACATTCAAATTAACTAAATTAATAAATAAATCAAGACAGAATACAGATTAGCAGCTGCCCAGGGATGGGTAGTAACTGCTAATGGGAACAGGACTTGGCTTCATAGTGATGGGATGTTCTGGAATTAGGGAGAGATAGTGGTTGTACAACATTGTGGGTGCACCAAATGCCACTGAATAGTGTGCTTTTACATGATTACTTTTAGGTTATGTGAATTTCACCTCAAAAAAATATTTTCTAGTTGAGCATAGTAGTGCACATCTGTAGTCCAGCACATTAGGAGGCCAAGGGAGGAGAATTGCTTGAGCCCAGGGGTTGGAGTCTGCTGTGAGCTATAATAAAGCCATAGCACTCTAGCCTAGGTAACAGAGCGAAAACCTATCTCTAAAAAAAAAGAATTATATTCCTCAGTCATTCCTGTTACATTTCAAGTATTGGGTGGTGCAGTTCCAGAACATTATTTTGTACACTGCAGTGTTGAGCAGTGTGCTGCAGAGGCCCCCTGCCCACACAGATGCATGCTCCTGTTCCCTCCTTGCCTGGGAGCAAGCAGGTCTTCCAGGCCCACCAGTTGTGCTCCAGGCTTATGGGTCTATTCTCAACACCAAGCTGGGGCTGCGAGAGACTCTGAGGCTAGTTGGGTCATAGACAGTGGCTGGAACAGCCCAGGGTGTGCAGAGGCATGGTCCCACCAGTCTCTCAATTCCTGGCCTCACATCCTTTACCCTGTTTCCCAGGCCCAACCGACTGCTCATCCTCCATGGCTTCCTAGATGAAAACGTGCACTTTTTCCACACAAATTTCTTGGTCTCCCAGCTGATCCGGGCAGGAAAACCTTATCAGCTCCAGGTGAGTGGCTCCTGGGTGCTTCAGGATCCCTCCCCGGGAGTCAGGAGAGCTTGGGGGACCCTATACTGTATGGTCAGTGGGGCCTGGTGGGGTTGCCTCCCACTATATTTGCCACCAGAAGCAGAGACTCTGGAGGACCTGGAGCTTACACTCCCCTCCCTACATTCATGCCACCGCCTGCCCTGTGCTTCCTGGTTCATAGTGTTCATTGTCCACCCATCCATCAAGCATTTGTCACTCCTGGGGGGGGGGGTGCATGCTTTCCCCAGCTCAGAGCCTGGTGGAAGGAGGAGATTTTGACACCGATAGAAACTTGCTTAGAAGCAACCACAGAGTGCTGAAAACATACAGCAGTCTCTTACTAAGGGGGTCGGGGGCCTAAGAATTCCCTGGGCAGGAAATATTTAAGGGTGCTGGCATGAGTGAGGAGGCAGCCAGGGCTGGGGGGCCCTTGTGTGGACACAGAAACATGTAGGAGAGAATAACCCATGGACAAGAGACCAGGGCAGGCAGGAGCCTACCAGAGCTGGGTGGGGAAGAAACTGGGCCAGCTGGATAGAGCCTTTGCAGTGAGGGGCAGGGTTCAGTTGTGAGGGCCTGGGCTTCTGTAAAGGGGCAGAGCTCAGGGAACAGCAGTGCCTCAGCAGAGTTGGGTAGGGCTTCTATAAAGGGGCCAGGCTCCCTTGTGGGGTGAAGAGCTGTCCTCTTGGCAGGACCTCCCCAGTCCCCACATTCCAAGCTGACCTGGAACATGTTCCTCACCAACAGTCCCAAGCAGCTACAGGTGGGTACAGTCAGGAGGGACTGTGATAGAACTTCACTTGGCCCTTCCAAGCCTGAAACCTTGAGCCCACTGCCTTCCCAGAGGTAGCATTCAGCCTCCAGACTCAATTCCCAATCTGCACTATGGGCACGAAAACCCTGACTCCTGGGATCCTATGGGATCTCACATGAATTTTCTCAGGAAAAGCACTTGGCACGCAAGGTTGCCCCAGGGCTGGGAATAGGGCAGTGGAGCACACCCCACTTTCTGTTTTAGATACCCCCAAAATGGCTGGATTAAGTAGCCGTAGCCACAGGTCTTCTTTGTTCACAAATCACATTTGCCACATACCAGGGCCTAGGCCGGTGGAAGGAGGTTGCTAAAAAGGCTGGGAGTTCAGTAGAGAGCCAAACAGACCCTCCCCCTGTCCTCCCAGCTAAGGGAGAGGAACCAAGTGGCTAGAACCCAGGGTGATATGACAGCAAGGGCACAGCATGGACAGATGGCTGGCAGTGGGGTCAGCTGGGCCTGTCCCCGGTGGTGCCAGGGCCTGAACTAGAACAGGAAGGGGGCCCAGGAGCTGACAGGTTGCAAGACCCATAGGCCAGTTGTTTAGTTTTTATAGAGTTTCACTCTGTCATCCAGGATAGAGTGCCATGCATCATCATTGCTGATTGTAAACACAAACTCCTAGGTCAACAATCCTCTTGCCTCAGCCTCCCTAGTAGCTGGGACTACAGGTGCCTGCCACAATGCCCAGCTATTTTTAGAGATGAGGTCTCACTCTGGCTCAGTCTCGTTTCGAGCTCAGGCAATCCACCTGCCTCAGCCTTCCAGGGTGCTAGTATTATAGTTGTGAGCCACCGCACCTGGCCAAAGGCTGGTTTTGTTGTCAGGCTGGCAAGTTCTTGCAGAGGTCTAGGCTGCAAACCGTGCTGTCCAACTCATGATTCATCCAAGGCAAGGGTAAAAAGAGGGGAGATTAACCGGTGATTTGGTGCATTCTCAGACTAATGGGCCAGGGTGGCACCATGATCCTGGTGAGGAAAGGAGGGTTTAGAAACCCATCTTGTTGGCAAGAGATGTCAAGGAATGAGCTACCTGGCCTTGCTGCCAGCCAGCCCCAGTGTTCTTTGGGAGAGTCTGTTCTGCCAGTCCTCAGAGGGCAATGGAGAGCTGTTGGTGTATCAATCAGCACCTTGGGAGACCCTAATTCATGGCCAGAGGCAAGATGTACATTCCGTGTCTATCCACCCAAGGCCGTTGGGAATCAGCTGAGCCAGGTTTGAGGAGACTGGGTAGTTCCCTGTTCCTGTCCCCTTTTTGGCTTAATAGCCCTTGGTTAGTAAGAGGAGCCAGAAAACACAAAGCCTGGAAGAGAGAGTGGTCATCCTGTTACCTAGAGCTTATTGTGTGCAGTTCAAAGGTGGCCTTTCAGTGAAATGGAAATTAGGGTGAGAGTACCAAGTGTTTCTGGAGTTTGAAGCCTCAGCCTCTTCTGCAGAGTTGGGTTTGTTCCTCTTCAGCAGGCTTGGCAGGTGCAAGGTTTTATAGACTTTATCTTACCAAGCCCTCCCAACAAGCTTTCGAAAGGTCTGTATTTGTACCCTTTTTGCGAAGGGCCTACTTATATGGCCAGTCAGTGGTAGAGATGGGACAGGAAGCCAGATCTATGGGTTTCAGAGCTCATTTGTCTTTCCTGTCTGCACCATGTGCCTGGTGAGGGGAGAGCCCTGGGTGGCCCCATGGTACCCTAGCCTGCCTTGTCTTTTCCCACAGATCTACCCCAACGAGAGACACAGTATTCGCTGCCCAGAGTCAGGTGAGCACTATGAAGTCACACTGCTGCACTTTCTACAAGAATACCTCTGAGCCAGTTGTGGGCCGTCTCGGCTGCCCTGCCTGCCACCCGGAGCCATCACAGCAGAGCACAAGTGGCTTCAAGGCTGCACCGCCACCCGGGGACCAGGCAGGAGGGACCGAGCAACCCCACAGGCACATACGAGGTGCCTCTCCTACCCCCACTGGCCAGCCCTGCTGCCCTGAGGAGCCGCCGCCTTTGCCACCCCAACGCCTTTTATCATTTTCTTAATGCTCCTGGGGTTTCGCCTGCTGCTTCTTGGTTGACAGGACAGACAGTTGGTGGCCTATTCCTACAAGGGATGGCCTCAGGCCATCCCCACCTTCTAAAAGAAGGAGGCCACACCCTGCCAGGCACCAGAGAGACCAGAGCTCAGGCTTCCTTGGCCAGAAGAGACTCAGAGGAGCTGCGCGCCTTCCACCTTTGGCTCCCCATGGCCTCTTGGTCTCTTAACTTGGCCACCATACCCAGCACAGAAGCATGCAATTGCCTATCCTCCCCATCAGCTCCCCACTTCATGTTTGTGTTTTGTTTGGGGGGGCATTTTTCATAACTATTTAAAAGACAGCAAGGGGTGCCTAAATCTAGACTCGTAGTCTGTACCAGGCAGTGGGGTTTCAACCCAGCCCCTGGTGAGCCCCAAAGCCTGCGTAGAAAGTCATGAGGGCCCAGCAGGAGGAACAGCCAAGGCCTGCTGGGGCTCTGCACTCTCCCACCCCCACCTCTCCCTGAGCTTTCAGGCAGGCACTGAAACTCACTGAGCTTCAGCGCACTGCTGGTCAGCGGCTGCTGTCCCCTCCCCAGCCCAGCTGTCCAGCCACACATGTCTGCCTGGCCCATACCCACCAGGGGTTCCGGGGTTGGGAGTTGGAACCATCCCCACCTCAGGGTTATACTTCTCCCTTCCTTTCCCTCCCCATGAAGAGTTCTGCCAGGGGCGGGCAAAAAAAAAAAAAACCCAGAAACAAACCACCTCTACATATTATGGAAAGAAAATATTTTTGTCGATTCTTATTCTTTTATAATTATGCGTGTAAGAAGTAGACTCATTAAACAATTCCAGATGGAAACCTGCCCCCTGCCTGAGGTTCCTTTTGAGTCCCGGGGCTTCTCTGAGTGGGAGGGGGCTTCCAGGAGAGTGATTGAGACCAGGTATTGTCATCTCTGTGGTCTTGCCAGTTACCAGGGATGACTGGAGACCTGGGGATACCCTGGGATGGGCCCAGGTGGGGTGTCCTGCCAACCTGGCTGGAAGATGCCCACCTCTCATCAAACTGGTCCAGGGAGGACAGTCTCAGCTGACCCTATGAGAGCAGTCCATGCCCTCAGAGGTCCAGAAAGGTCAATTGGTCTGTAGGTACCCAGCATAGGACGTTAGGTGGGGCCTCACTTGGCCACACAACATGACCCAAATCATAGCTTCTTTTCATGCTTAATGCTCCAGTTGCCAATGCTTCCTTTTGTACATGAGTCTCTGTGCTTCCAGGATCATGAGATGCTAGCTAAAAGGGGCAGGCTAAGCCCCTCTTCATACTTAACCCACCCAAGACACCAACAAGGGAGACCTTGGTGACCACACTCAGGGAACCACAGGCTGTGTTTCCAGCAGCAGGGATGGACAGCCCTGCTTGATCCACTCTCTCAATGCTTTGAGAAGACCCCCTTTAAAAAAAAAATGGGTTTTAGGCAGTGGCTCACGCCTGTAATCCTAGTACTCCTGGAGGCTGAGGCAGGTGGGTTACCTGAGCTCACAGGTTAAAGACCTGCCTGAACCAGAGCCAGACCTCATCTTTAAAAATAACTGAGTGTTGTGGGCGCCTCCCAGCTACTCAGGAGTCTGAGGCAAGAGAATCGTTTAAGCCCAAGAGATTGACATTGCTGTAATCTATGACACCATTATACTCTACCCAGGGTGACAAAGTGAGACTGTCTCAAAAAACAAGGCTGGGCACAGTGGCAGAGGCTCATACCTATAATCCTAGCCCTCTGGGAGGCAAAGGCAAATTGATTGTCTGAGCTCACAGGTTGAAGACCTGCCTGTACCAGAGACAGACCTTGTCTCTAAAAATAGCCAGGCATTGTGGTGGGCACATGTAGTCCCAGCTACTCTGGAGGCTGAGGCAAGAGAATCACTTGAGCCCAAGAGTTTGAGGTTGCTGTGAGCTATGACACTATTGCACTCTACCAAGGATGACAAGGTGAGACTGTCTTAAAAAAAAAATGGGGGCGACATCTGTGGCTCAAGGAGTAGGGAGCCAGCCCCATATTCCAGGGGTGGTGGGTTCAAACCCAGCTCCAGTTAAAACTGCAAAAAAAAAACAAAAGGGTTTTGGGCCATTCCTGTGGCTCAAGGAGAAGGGCGCCAGCCCCATATACTGGGGAGTGGTGGGTTCAAGGCTGGCCCCAGCCAAAACTGAAAAAAAAAAATTTAAAAATGGGTCTTAAGGAAAACCAAACCTTAGTATAAAAGGATATTTAAGGGAAAGACACTCTTCCTCCCTACAGATAACCCCCCATCACATGTATCAAGATTAGTCTCGGTGGGCAGTGCCTGTGGCTCAGTGAGTAGGGCTTCGGCCCCATACACTGAGGGTGATGGGTTCAAACCCGGCCCCAGCCAAACTGCAACAAAGAAAAATAGCCAGGTGTTGTGACGGACACCTGTAGTCCCAGCTACTCAGGAGGCTGAGGCAAGAGAAACGCCTAAGCCCAAGAGCTGGAGGTTGGCTCGGTGCCTGTGGCTCAAGTGGCTAAGGTGCCAGCCACATACACCTAAGGTGGCGGGTTCGAATCCAGCCTGGGCCTGCCAAACAACAATGATGGCTGCAACCAAAAAATAGCCAGGCATTGTGGTGGGCACCTGTGGTCCAGCTACTTGGGAGGTGGAGGCAGGAGACTCGCTTGAGCCCAGGAGTTGGAGGTTGTTGTGAGCTGTGATGCCATGACACTCCACCCAGGGGAACAGCTTGAGGCTCTGTCTCAAAAAAAAAAAAAAAAAAAGCTGGAGGTTGCTGTGAGCTGTGATGCAACAGCACTCTACTGAGGGCAACAGAGTGAGACTCTATCTCTAAAAAAAAAAAAAATAGCTGTGCATTGTGGCAGGTGCCTATAGACCCAGCTACTTGGGAGGCTGAGACAAGAGAATCACTTAAGCCGAAGAGTTTGAGGTTGCTGTGAGCTATGACGCCATGACACTCTACCCAGGGCAACAACTTAAGAGATTCTGCCTCAAAAAAAAAAAAAAAAGATTAGTCTCTGCGTATATGTCCACATGCAGGTAGGTGACAATGTGTATTCATCTGTACCCAATTTCCCACTGAATATATCTTGGTAGCTGTGCCATGCTGTTGTGCTAGATTTCCCTTCCCCCCCCTCCAATTTGCCTTTTTTTTTTTAATGTTTGCATTCTTTTCTGTTGTGTATATTGTGATTTATTTTGCCAATCTTATAATACACAGACAATTCTGCATTTTTTGGTTGGTACAAGTAAGACTCAGCAAACTTTATGTAAAGGACCCAATGGTAAATGTTTTTTGTTTTTTGTTTTTGAGACAGAGTCTCACTTTGCCACCCTGGGTAGTGTGCTTTGGTGTCATAGCTCACAGCAACCTCAAACTCTTGGCTCAAGCAATTCTCTTGCCTCAGCCTCCCAAGTAGCTGCGACTGCAGATGCCCACCACAATGCCCAGCTATTTTTAGAGACAAGGTCTTGCTCTGACTCAGGCTGGTTTAAAGCCTGTGAGCTCAGGCAATCCACCTGCCTTGGCTTCCCAAGTGCTAGGATTACAGGTGTGAGCCATCACACCCAGCCTCTGATGGTAAATGTAGGTTTTTGGGCCAACCTGTGTGTCATCCATTCAACTTTTCCATTGTAGCACAAAGACAGTCTTAGGTAAAATGTAAATGAATGGGTGTGCCAATAAAACTTTATTTACAAAACCAAGCAGCTAACTTGTTTTAGCCCACAGGCTATATATATAACTGGCCGACCTCTGGTATAAGGATTTTGCAACAA
The DNA here is from genome assembly GCA_963574575.1 of Galagoides demidoff. Classification (NCBI taxonomy): domain Eukaryota; kingdom Metazoa; phylum Chordata; class Mammalia; order Primates; family Galagidae; genus Galagoides; species Galagoides demidoff. The sequence continues at coordinate 269 of CAUYQV010048634.1, read as the reverse complement.
ATAGATTTATATATAATATATATATACGTCTTTATAAGTTAAATTTCTAGAATTAGCAAATGGCATATTCATTTTTAATTTTTTTTTTTGTTTTGGGGGGGTTTTTTTGAGACAGGAGCCTCAAGCTGTCCCCCTGGGTAGAGTGCCATGACATCTCAGCTCACAGCAATCTCCAACTCCTGGGCTCAAGCGAGTCTCCTGCCTCCGCCTCCCAAGTAGCTGGGACCACAGGCGCCCGCCACAATGCCCGGCTATTTTTTGGTTGCAGC
>CAUYQV010048633.1:0-28003 GCA_963574575.1 Galagoides demidoff | reverse complement strand
CTCCTGCCTCCGCCTCCCAAGTAGCTGGGACCACAGGTGCCGGCCACAACGCCTGGCCATTTTTTGGTTTCAGCCATCATTGTTGTTTGGCGGGCCCGGGCTGAGGACTTGAACCCACCACCTTAGGTGTACGTGGCTGGCGCCTTAGCCAATTGAGCCACAGGTGCCGAGCCTCTTTAAATATTCTTTATAAATATATTCATTTTCTTTATATAGTTCTCTCTCTCTCTCTATATATATATATATACACACACACACACATAATTTCAGATTAACGTGAGGATACAAATGATTTAGGTTAAATTGTTTGCGTTTCTGAGGTAAAGTTCAAGTTGTAGTTGAGCCCTTCATTCACGGGGTGTGCTGTAGACCCTTCCGTTGAGCCCATTAGGTGAGAGCATGCCATTCCTTCCCTCCTTCCCTCCCACCTCCCCTCCCCTTGAACATACTTGGGGTTTTCTCTTGTGTGGATGTGTAATTGTTTTTCTGTTGGTTTTGTATGAGTATTGAGTACATTGGATACTTGCATTTTCCTTCTTGTATACCCCATTTTCTTGATCCACTTCTCAGTTGATGAGCACTTAGTCTGATTTCATATCTTTGCAATTGTAAATTGTGTTGCAATAAACATTCACAGAAAGGAGATTGCTGCATTGAATTGTAGGTCTCGACTGAGGAATCTCCATCCTGTTTTCCATAGCAGGCATGCTAGTTTACGTTACATTACCTGGCTAGTTTTTCCGTTTTTAGAGATGAGGTTTTACTCTTGCTCAGGCTGGTCTTGAACTCCTGAGCTCAAGCAGTCCACCCACCTTGCCCTCCCGGAGTGCTCAGATGCATGAGCCACCATGCCCAGTCGCTCATTGTGGTTTTAATTTTATTCCCTGATGATTAATAATATCAGTCATACTTTTCATGTTTGTTGAACATTTTTGGGGGAAAAAAAATCTGTTTATGTCTTCTCTCTTTTTACTTTTTTTTTTAAATTTTGGGGACAGAGTTTTACTCTCTCATCTAGGGTAGAGTATAGTGCATCATCATAGCTCAGTGCAACCTCTCAAACTCCTGAGTTCAGTCATTTCTGCCTTAGCCTCTCTAGTAGCTGGGTCCACAGGTACGCACCACCATGCCTGGCTAATTTTTTATTTTTTTAATATACAGACGTGGTTCTCATTCTTTCTTGCTCAGCCTGGTCTCTTGTTTCAAACTCCTGGCCTCAAGTGATCCTCCTGCCTTGGCCTCCCAGAGTGCTAGGATTATAGACATGAGCTGCCACACCAGCCTGGCTCACTTTTTGATGGGGCTGTTTGGTTTTATTTCTTGTTCACTTCTTTCAGTTTTTTTGTAGATTCTGTATATTAGTTCTTTGTCAGACACAGAGTTTGTGAATATTTTCTATTCTTTAGGTTGATTTACTCTGTTCTTTACTCTGTTGATTTCTTTTGCTATACAGAAACTTTTTAATTAAGTCCCATTTATTTTTGTTATTGCTGAATTTGTTTTGGGGGTCTTAGTCATAAATTCTTTGCGTAGGCCAATGTCCAGAGGAATTTTTCCTATATTTTCTTCTTGAGCTGTCATGGTTTCAGGTCTTACATTTAAGTCTTTTATTCATCTTGGGTCAGTTTTTGTGTATGGTGAGAGCCTCTGGTATCCAGTTTCATTCTTCTACATGTGGCTAAGTTTTCAGTTTTCTAAGAACAATTTATTGAGGAGGGCATCCTTTCTCCACTGTGTGTGTGTGTGCTTTTTTTTGGGGGGGGGGAGTCACTTTGAGTCACTTTGTCTCCCTCAGTAGAGTGCCATGGCATCACAGCTCACAGTAACCTCAAACTCTTGGGCTTTAGCAATTCTCTTTCCTCTGCCTCCCAAGTAGCTGGGACTACAGGCACCTGCCACAATGCCTGGCTATTTTTTAGAAATGGGGTCTTGCTCTTGCACAGGCTGGTCTCAAACTTGTGAGCTCAAGTAATCTACCTGCCTCAGCCTCCCAAGTGCTAGGATTATAGGCATGAGCCACCGCACCCGGCCTCAGTGTATGTTTTTATCCACTTTGTCAACAATCAGATAGTTGTAGCTATTTGGCTTTTCTTCTGGGTTCTCTGTTCTGTTTCATTGGTCCATTTATTCCAGTACCTTTATTCCAGTACTATGCTGTTTTTGTTCCTATAGCCTAAAGTATTATCGATAGTCAGGTAATGTGATGACTCCAGATTTATTCTATTTGCCTAAGTTTGCTTTGGCTATAAGACTCTTTTTTGGTTCAATGTGAAGTTTAGAATTTTTTTTCAAAATCTGTAGAAAAATAACATTGGTATTTTGATGGAAATTTTATTGAATCTATAAATCACTTGGTCAGTGTGGACGTTTTAACAATGTTGATTCTTCCCATCCATGAGGAAGAATCTACTTGTTTTTGTCATCTCCAGTTTCTTTCGTCATCAGTGTTTTGTAGTTCTCCTTGTAGAGAACTTTTACCTCCTTGATTCAGTTTCTTCTTAGATATCTTATTTTCTTTGCAACTATTATAAATGGTACTGAGTTCTTGATGTGACTCACAGCTTGATTTTTACTAGTATATAGAAATGCCACTGATTTGTGTACATTAATTTTGTACACTGAGACTTTACTGAATATATTTATTCTTAGCCATCTTTTGCTGGAATCTTTAGGGTTTTCTAGATATACAAGGTCTGACAATTAAGTTTGAGAACTTGCCACTGTGTGGTTATGTTGACAGCACTGTAAAAACTACTTGATACAGTTTTATAATGTTGGGATATCAATGTCTCACAGCTGTGTTCATGTTAATATGTGGTGATGTCTCGCTGAGTGGCATTCATTACTGTTTCATGTTTTGGTGTGCCATCACAAAAATGTCAGAGATTTCTTGTTAAACTTGGCAAGAGTGAAAGTGAAATCAGGAATATATTAGTCCAAGTTTATGGGGGTGGTGCCTTGAAGAAAACATCAGTGTACAAATCTACTCAACAGTTGTCTGAGGGGAGAGAAAGCATTTCTGATGAAGAGAAGTCAGGGGAGCCAGTAACGAGCGTAACTGAAGAAAACATTGCAAAAATTGTACATCATAATTGTCAGCTAATTGTGAGCTGTATAGTGGATGAAGTAAACATCAAATTAGGAAAATCTTAATCTTACAAATTTTAGTATGAGAAAGGGGTGTGATCCCAAAGGAGCTCACCCTTGAACAAAAGCAAAGAGTTCACTGTTTGGGAGGAAGGTTTCAGTCAGTAAACAGTAACTGTATCTGAAGACCCTACTCAGCTTATCTGGCCACCAGAGACTGTTTACTTTACCCAGAGATAAAGGAAATATTGAAAGGAAGACATTTTGATGACATTCAGGACATCAAGGGTAATAGGGTGGACAGCTCTGATGGCCACTCCAAAAAAAAAGAGTTGCAAAATTGCTTTGAAAGGTAGATTAGGCACTGGCATTGGTGCGTGGTTTCTCAAGGAGAGTACTTTGAAAGTGACTATAGTGATATTCAGCACTGAGGTATGTAGTACTTTTTCCAGGGTGAGTTTGTGAACTTAATTGTCATCCTCCTAAGATTGTATCAGTGGCTAACAGGAATAGTTTGACTTTCTCTTCCTGATCTGGATGTACTTTATTCTTATGAAAAAATTCTTACTTGCTCTGGCTAAGACTTCCAGTACTATGTTGAATAGAGGTGGTGACAGTGAGCGCCCTCGTCTTATTCCAGTTTTTACTGGGAATGCTTTCCACTTTTCCCCATTCAGTAAGATGTTAGCTATGGCTTTTTTATCATATATGACTTTTATTACTTTGAGGTATGTTCCTCCTATGCCTACTTTGTTGAGGGTTTTTTTATCATGAAGGAATGCTATATTTTATCATATTTTTTTCTGCATCTATTGAGATGATCATATTGTCTTTGGTTTTAATTCTGTTTATGTGGTGGATCACGTTTATTGGCTTGCATATTGAACCATCTTTGCATCCCTGAGATGAAACACACTTGATTGTGATGAATTATCTTTTTGATGTGGTGTTGGATTCTGTTTGCTAGTATTTTGTTGAGGATATTTGCATCTAGGTTCATGAGGGATATTGGTCTGTAGCGTTTTTTTGTTTTGGTTTGGTTTTTGCTGATGTTGTCGTGTCCCTTCCTGGGTTTGGTATTAGAGCAATGCTGCCTTCAGAGAATGGGATTAGGAGGATTCCCTCCTTCTCAGTTTTATAGAATGGTTTCAGTTGGATAGCTGCCAGTGCTATCTTGGTAGGTCTGGTGGAATTTGGCTGTGAATCCATCTGTTCTTGAGCTTTATTTTGCTGGAAAATGTTCTATTACTATTTCAATCTTACTCCTCATTATTGGTCTTTTCAGGATTTCTGTTTCTTCCTGATTCAAGCTCGGGAATTTGTGTGTTTCCAAAAATGTATCCATTTCCTCTAGGGTTTCTAGTTTGTGGGGGCAAATGTTTTCATAGTAGTCTCAGATGATATTTTGTATTTCTGTGGTATCAGTTGTAATGTCTCCTTTTTTCTTTTCTGATTCAACTTATTTGAATCCTTTGTTTTCTGTTTCTGGCTATTATAGCTAATTATCTATTGCTTTTTTTTTATCTTCTCAAAGAACAACTTTTCATTTCATTGCATTGGTTTTTTGTTGTTGTTTCCATTTAATTTAATTCTGTTCTGATCTTTGTTATTTCTTTTTTATATTAGCTTTGGGTTTAGTTTGTTTTTTGCTTTTTTTCTAGTTCCTTAAAGTATAACATTATCTTGTTAATTTGTATTCATTCTGTCTTTTTGAGGTAGGGAATTAAGACTATGAAATTTCCTCTAGGCACTACCTTTTCTGTATTCCAGAGATGTTAGACATTTGTGTTCAATTCAAAAAATTCTTATTGTAAAACAAAAAAAAAAATCTTATTATTTCCATCGTGGTTTTGTCATTGACCCAAAGATCATTCAGCAGCAGGTCATTTAATTTCCATGTATTTGTGTAGTTCCTTTTATAATTGATTATAAAGAGAGTTCCTTTTATAATTGATTAGATTTTAGTTTCATTCTCTTGTGGTCTGAGAAGATACATGGTATGATTTTTTATTTTTCTAAATTTGCTGAAACTTGTTTTGTGGCCTAACATATGACAAATCTTGGGAAATGTCTCATGTACTGATGAGAAGGATGTATTTTCTGTAGGTTTTGGATAAAATGTTCCGTAAATGTCTGTTAGGTCTGTTTGTTTTAAAGTCCCATTTAAATCTGTTTCTTTATTGGTTGTTTGCCTCCATGACCTGTCTATTTCTATCAGTGCTATGTTGAAGTCCCCAGTGATTATGGTGTTGCCATTTATTTCTATCCTAACTTAGAGCTAATAGAATTTGACTTATGAATCTGGGATTTCCTGTATTAGGTGCATATATATATATATATTTATGAGTGTTATATCTTCTTTTTTCTTTTTAAGAGACAGTCTCACTCTGTTGCTCTTGGTAGAGAGCCGTGGCCTCACAGCTCACAGCAACCTCCAGCTCTTGGGCTTAGGTGATTCTCTTGCCTCAGCCTCCCGAGCAGCTGGGACTATAGGCACCTGGCTATTTTTTGTTGCAGTTTGGCGGGACCAGGTTTGAATGCACCACCCCATATCTTCTTATTTAATTGATCCCTTTAGCATTATATCATGACTATCTTTATTTTCTTTTTACCTTTTTTGTTTGAAATCTACTTTATCTGATATGAGAATCACTACTCCTCAGTTTGCATGGAATATTTTTTCCCACCCCTTTACTTTGAGTTTATGAGAATCTTTGTTAAATGGGTTTCTTAGAGATAGCATATATTTGGGTTGTGTTTTCTTTTTATCCACTCAGCCCATCTGTGTCATTTAAGACCATTTCTATTCGATGTTAGCATTGATGCGTGAGATACCTACACTGTTGTGGTCATCATGCTGATTGTCACCTAGTTGTGTTGTTTTCTCCCTTGTGTTACTGTTTTGTAAGAGCTCTGAGTTTTAACTTTTGGGTGTTTTTAGACTGGTGGGTATCGCTCTGTTTCATGTATAGAGTGCTTTTAAGCATTTTTTATTGGGCAGGTCTCACAGTGACAAATTCTCTTAGGTTGTCTGAGAAAGACTTTATTTCCCTTTCATTTATGAAACTTAGTTTCGCAGGATACAAAATTGTAGGTAAGCACTTACTCTGTTTAAGACCACTAAAAATGGGACTGCAATCCCTTCTTGCTGATAAGATTTCTGCTGAGCACTCTGCCATTAGTTTAACGGGATTTTTGGTAAGTTACCTGTCGTTTTTTTCTAGCAGCTTTAGGATTTTCTCCTTCATTTTTACTTTGTCCAGACTGATGACTATGCGCCTTGGGATGCCCTGTTGGCCTTCGTGCTTGGTCAGGTGATTACTGACTTTGTTTCTAGATGTCTATATTTCTACCAATACCATGGAAGTCTTCTCAGTATTCTCTTGAATAGGTTTTCCATGCTTTTTACTTTTTCTTCTTCTCCCTCAGGGATACCTATGATTCTTATATTTGTTCATTTTACATAATTTTATATTTCTCAGAGAGATTCTTTTTCTTCATTTTAAGCTGACTGGGTTAATTCAGAAGCTTTCTTTTCAAGTTCTGAAATTCTTTCTTCTGCTCAGTCTAGTCTATTAAAACTTTCCACTGTATTTTGACACTCCCTAAATGACTCTTCCATTTCTGGAAGTTTTGTTATATTTTTTCTCATATTATCTATCTCTTTAGTGGATTTTTCACTCATGTCCTGATTTTTTTTATATATATTTGTGTTGTCAATGTTTTCATCAGTCCAATTGGTCTTCCTTGCAATTCATTGTCTGAATTCTGTATCTAAAATTTCAATAATTTTCTGTTGGATGGGGTCCATTGCTGGAGAGCTAATGTGTACCTTTGGGAGTGTCAAAGCAGCCTGCTTTTCATGTTTCCAGAATTTCTTATGCTGGTTCCTTCTTATCTAAAACCTTTTCTGTCAGAACAGGTAGCCTTGTTGTACACTTCTCCCCTGGCTAGGAACTCTGTTGCTCAGTGAAGAGAGGTAGAGGTCCCTGATGGTATGTTTAGTCCCACTCTGGCAGCTTGACAAGGCAGGATGGGGGCAGATGCACTGTGAGCCATTAGCACTGCTGTTCTCCTGCATATCCCATGTGGTGGGCATGCAGCAGGCAGTTGAAACATGGCAAGCATTTGGCACAGAGCAGCCTGGGCATTTGTTCCACCTGGGTCCAGTGGTAGCAGTGGCAGTGTGAGTGTTCATCCTACCTAGATCCGTCAGCAGCAGTGCTGTCTAGGTGGCATCAGTGGGTGGAGCAGGTGCTGTGGTCACATGCTCCACCCAGGCTCCATACGGGGCCACCCAGGCGGCAGCAGTGGTACCAAGTCTGTGGGTGTCGGCTCCGCCTGGGTCCCTTGGCAGTGATGGGGGTATATGTAAGAGGGTTGGCTTTAGCAGAAGCAATATGGAGGCAGCAGCAGTGAATCTGACCCTTGGACCAATGCAGTGGTCTGGGGCTTGGACCTCTAAATGGGACCAGCTGCAGCATCCAGCATTTGGGAACTGGCAGCACCCTGCTGTACCTTCTCTCCAGAGCAGCACCATTGGCACAATCTCCAGTCATCTCCCTGTATCATACTGGAGATCTGCTGCAATGGGGGGTCCTTTCCACGGCTCAGATTGCTGTGTCTGTAGGGGAAGTGTGGAACCCCAGAATTCTCTCCTCCATCCCTTCCCCATGTCTGGGTGTCTTCCCTGAGTACCTCTGATCTTGCCAAATGAGTTGCCCTACTTCCCTCTCCTTCACCTTAGGTACCTCCCCGTCCTCTCTGTTGATTCCCAGTGCTGTCCCCTAGATGATCAGTCTGAAGGTGTCTGTCTGTCTCCTCACCACTTCCAGTCTCCTCAGTGACAGCCCTGTGCACAGACTGCTTCTCATCCACCATCTTGGTCCCTCCTTAATTTGCTGATACTCTTTCCCAATTCCAAAACTATTCAATGGAGTATGCTTATAGTACAAAATTGAGATACTGTGCCTACATAAGAAAGAAACTACAAAAGGAACTTTCTAGTTTTACCAGTCTATAAATTCTGATAAAGTCTATAAAGTCTTCTGAATTACCACCACACTCAAGACAGGAAACCATTCTGTCACCCTTGAAAGTGACCACTGTGGTCAACCCTTCTCCTCACTCCCATCTTTGGCAACCATTGACATATGTTCCAGTCCTGTAACAGTAGAATCTGTGTAAGTTGACCACCCAAGGAACTGTGACAAACTGGTCAACGTTTGGAGATAGTCAACAGAAAGAACGAGACCTTCCATACTGGTGAATACATGTGGTTCCCGTCTGGTCTAGGAAAAGGAGGTCGACTTAAGGATGTGCTCCATGGGGGGAGATGGTTGGTTGACTATGGAGGTTCTACTGTACATTGCCTTTTTGGAATGTCATGTAAATGGAAAATGTGTTAATCCATTGGGCTGCTCTAATAAAATATAAAATACCTTAGACTAGGCCATTTACAAACAACAGATATTTGTTGCTCACAGTTCTGGAGACTGGCAAGTCCAAGATCAGTGCACCAGCGCATTCAGGGTCTGGTGAAGGCCGTGTCCCTCATAGATGATGCCACTTCACCTCATCCTCAGAGGTGGAAGGGATGAACAGACTCCCTCGGGCTTCTTACACAGTGTACTAATCCCTTTGACCAAGGATCCACTCTCAGCACCTAACCACCTGTCAAAGTCCCCCACTTCTTCATACTGTCATGTGGGAGATTTGGTTTCAACATAGGAATCGTGAGGAAGCACAAACATTCAGACCGTAGCAGAACCATGCTATATATAGCCCTTTGACTCTTCCTTCACTTAGCATAATACCTTTGGGAGTCATTCATGTTACTGCAGGTGTCAATAGTTTTCTTTTTATTGGCAGGTAGTATTCCTCTGTATAGATGTGCCACAGCTACAGCCTGGGCAATAGTGAGACCTTGTGTCCAAAACAACTTAAAAATTAGCTGGGTATGGTGGTACATGCCTGGGGAGACTGAGGCCAGAGGATTGCTTGAGTTCAGGACTTTAAGGTTGCAGTGAGCTATGATCCAAAAAACAAAACAAAAGAAACAATGTGGCGCAGTGTGTCTGTCCGTTCCCTCCCTGAACCTGCTGTTACATCAGATATAAGTCGTCCTGGCATCTCACGAGAGAGGTCTTGTCTTTTCTCAGACAAACATAGTCTATTGGACAAAGACATTTTTCTTATGTGTGATCTCTACACTTCGGTCACACTAGATTCTCATCTTTATAATATTTCCTGAAGCATTGGAAAAAATATATAAAGCAGGGAATTTAAATGGAGTATGTATGTTTTCTTTTTCTTTGCCCGCAAGCCTTAGCACTAGATTTTTGTCTATTTTGAATACAGATCTTATTTCTATCTCTTATTACACTTTGAAGCAAGTTTAAACTATTCTTGGGTTGTTTTTTTTTTAAGAAAAATCTAGTCAATATCTCTAAAGGAAATCTGTCACTATATTAATATTATGGATTCTTTATTACATTGTGATTATTACATAAATAGGATGCCAGAATTTAAAATCTTATTTTAAGTACTGTTTTTAGTTTAAATTTGGACTTGTTCCACTGTCTGTGGTCATAATTTTGAGTATCAGTGCCAAGAGATATAGTTATATCATAAACACTGTACTCTGAAATTCAGGTTAGAGTAGAAAAGAGATATTACGGAAGAGAGTGATTTGAAATAATTATGTGATAGGGAATGTCTGAATTTGTAACCTCTGTATACCTTTGATTTATGATCTGGTAAAAATAAGATTAAGGGAAACCTTCTTGGATTTTATAACCTCAGTTGGAAACTTGTGGGCGCTTATTTCAGCATGGAGATTCACTCTGAGATTCAAAGTTGACCACTCAGCTGGCTAAGTGAATTAGTTGTTTGCTTTTTAATGGAGACAACCCTAACTTACTGTATCCTTTAACTAAAGAACAGTTGTTCAGATTTTGTATCTATAAACAGAGTTCTTGTAACTAGTAAATAGACTTTGCAGACATTCTTTGAAGAATACTAGATCCTACTATCTGCCTTTCCTGTCTAAAATAAAAACAATTTCCATCATAGTCTGAAAAGAATTCATTAGTAACTTGAATAGACAAACAAAGATCCATATAGAAAAGGGGAAAGTGAGCGAATAGCTAAGACGTTTTTGAAAAATAATAACAATGGAGAGGGGTACATGGACAGCAAACTGTACTTTAAAGCTCTAATAATTAAAACAGTGTCGCACTTAGACCCATGGGACAGATAGAGAAACCTAAATGGGCCCATATATGGCAGGAAATTTTACGTATGGAAAGGAGATGTTTTAAACTGGAGAACAAATGATAATCTAGTAAATTTTATTGAAATAATTAGACAAAACTTTAGGGGGAAAAAGTATACTTTAGGGGGGAAAAGTATAAAGTTAGATCCAACCTGAATCATACACAAAAAGAAATTCCAGATGGGATAAAGAGCTAAACATAAAAAAGAAATTCATGAAAGTATTAGAAGAAAGTAGATTATTTTTATCATCTAGGGCAGTCCTGGAATACGACTATCAGTGTGGGAAGTTATAGCAGATACACTAAACTTCAGTTTAAAAATACACCATAAAAAGTTGAAAGTCAAGTTGTGGGAATGGCTTGGGGGTTACATGAAGGAGTAACTTTCACATTTTATCTACTTCACCACCATGTGACTTTGTGGTTCAGGAACATCTTTACAATCTTCACAAATTGTGCACTTTTCTTAATGTGTTTCCCACAGTGCATGGCCCATGGTGAGCACTTATATAAACTGTGGCAGCTATTATTTTTAAACCCCTCTCCTTGTTTACACTTATTCACATTTAGAAAATGTAGCTCCATGTCTAAATGTATGTTTTGTAAAATTCTCTTGTTTTGCAAAGCATTGCCTTTTTGTTGTTGATACTCTGAATGCATTTCGCTACCATTCTTCATTTCTGCTCAATGCAGGGGGTAAAGTATTCCATCTATTACCAAATATATTGTGTTGGCTTTGGGAGAGGGCGGGACATGAGGTCACAAAAGGACCGTGAACCTGCTTTGAGGTGTGCATAGTCTAATCAGTTGACGTGATATACACATAAAAACCACTAGAGAACAATTTGAGAAAGTTTTGTGTCAAGTACCAAATTGATGTAATCGGTCCAGGGTTGGGCACTGGAAGACTCTAAGCTCTGGGCCCTGTGGAACTTCCAGAGAGGACCCTTCTCTGGAGAAACAGTGGCCCAAGGAGCCCAAGAGTGATATATAGATATTTTTGAAAACTATCTCTGTTCTCTTTCTCCTTTGAAATGGTCCTCATCCTAGCTGAGCCCGTGCTGTGACACTGGGGTGATTCAAGCCCTCTCCAATGCCAAATAAGAAGGTTGGCTTTCTTGCAGGGGGGATGATCTCTCCAGGGGCTGTAGTGGAATCAGGGCCCATTAGGTAGTCAGTGGGGTTGATTCCTTCTGGAGGCTTTGAAGGAGAAGCCATTTGGTATCTATCTCTCTGCTTCTAGTGGCTGTATGCAGTCCTCAGTGTTCCTTGACTTTTAGACCATCACTTCAATCTCTACGTCCATCTTTACATTGCCTGTTTTTTCTGTATCTCCTTGTGCCCTTTTCTGTCTCTTATATAAGGACACTGCCATTGGACTTAGGGTCCACTCTAATTCAGTATGATGTCATCTCAAACTGTTAACTATGCGAACTGTTATATATGCAAAGGCCCTATTTCTAAATAAGATCACACTCTGTGGTTCTAGGTGGTGTGTATTTCAACCCAGAAACTTCCTAGGACTACATCTCCAGTTTGAGGCAGAGTTAGAATTCATAGTCCTGACCCCAGGGCCTTGAACGTGACTTCAAACTCTGCATGTATTACTCCACTCTCTCCTCCACTGGCCCCCATGCCTTAGCCTCCTCCCAGCCTGGCTAACTCCTCCTGGGCCTCAAACCACTGCCATTTCCTGAGGAAACCCTTGCTGTCCACACCCACCACCACTTTTCCCCCACCAGCACAGACCAGTGCCCCCTTTACAAGCTTCTGAAATCACCTATGCCTCATTGGAGCATTCTTCATGTAATTAATATAATTTTTAAATTTATCTAAGTTTTGGGTGTGCTATACCTAATGGGCATGATGTAAGGGTATGCGGCACACCTCCTGGGTATAGGGACTTTACCTAACAAATGCAAACATTGTAACCTAATCATTTGTACCCTCATATTAACCTGAAATTTTCAAAAATTTCATATAGAGTGGCCATAAAATTCCTGTGCAGTTTAAAATAGTATGCCATTTTAAATTGCACACAAACTTTATGACCACCCTGTATGACTTTATATATTTAATATTTCCTCAATCTAAAAATGTGTGCCCTCGTATTAATTTGAAATAAAGAAAAAGATAAAAATATTTTCTTCATATTTATTTTATACTGCATAGTATTTTATATAAATTTTAATTTGACTAGTGCAATTTATATAATTAGTAAATTAATTCTTTTAACAAATTACCTGTTCATTGACTATGAACGCCAAGGGTGCAGGGACCAACCCCCCCCCCCTTCTTCACTGCCTTGTACCAGCCTTGAGCCCAGTGCCTATACTCAATTTTTGAACTTTACGCTCTTTATTTCATCTCGGGAAGGAAAGCCTCTTCCTCAGCACAAGACTGGCTCCCTTGTGGGTTGGCTGTGGACTGTGCCTCGCCAGGAATCCCCACTGGGGAGCTGCGTGTTCTCTCTATCCAGGCTTCATGTTCAACAATTCAGGGGCAAGATCTGTAGCTAGATTCTGTGTTGTCTGAGAGGTGTCTGCATTGTCTTAAAATCTGACGTGGGACATTTAAAATATACCTTCATTAATTGATCCTACTGGGGTTTAAGAAAAGAGTGGAATCAGGTGGCTCCTGTGGCTCAAAGGGGTAGGGGCGCCAGCCCCATATGCCAGAGGTGGTGGGTTCAAGCCCAGCCCTGGCCAAAAAAAAAAAACTGAAAAAAGAAAAGAAAAGAGTGGAATCTAGAAGGGCAATTTTCTTATGTGCTCCTCTCAGTTGCTTCCCCCCCCCTTCCATCCACCACCCTGCCCCAGGTAAAGAGAGCTTTAGATCATCTACACTTTAAAAAACAGAAATTTTCTTTAGACAGGTTTGATAGAACCTTTGATTTGGTACTTTAGGCATGTGAGAAGGCCTTGTAAGAAGGCCCCTTGGATTTAGTCACTATTTATGGGGTGGTTTTTATTTTTCTTTTGATGTTTCCAGTGAAACCAGACCTTCTGAATTTTGTCCCTCCTTTCCTGTTCTTTAGAAAGTGTTAACATTTTCCACGGATCTACTTGCACATCTTGATTTTTCTTTCCTGTAAGTCCTATCTGTGCTCATCTCCTTTAGCTCAAGGCCGGAATACCTGGAAGTGGTCCCTACCAAGAACAGGTGGTGCCAACATGTAAATCCTTTGGGGAAGTAGGACAGGGAGGGGAAATTAATAAATCTCATCTTGACACTCCCGGGAGGCCAAAAGAGCTGATTTCAAAGGACTGCGATAAGTCTCTTCAGGAAGAAATCTCTGAAGAGAATCAGGATGTGAAGCGTTAACAGCAGCAAAAAGCCCCGTTGCTGAGAGCGGCTCTATCCTTGGCACTGCAGCCTCATGGAAACCCACATCAAGCCCCTGACGCACCTGGGGTGTTATGTGTCTTCACCCCTGAACCGGAACCGCCTTCACTTGACAAGCTCCTATGTGGAAATGAGGGCAGCTGGCCCCCAACCGGGGGCTGGAAGATGCCCCTTGACCATAAGGAGTATTCAGGCGTGTCTAAACAGAGCAGTGCCACAGTGGAAAACGCTTGGTTTTTTCCCCTAGAGATTCGAGAAGGTCCTCTGGTCAAATGCTATTGTTTCCCCCCCCAACTTCCAGAACCTTCCACATTCTTCCCCATGACACTCTTTCTGGTGTGCAGCTCAAGAAATAACTTTTCAGATGTTTGTTTGTCTGGGCAGCCCATGGCTTCAGTTTTGTTTTTGGATGTTTTTTTTCCGTTTGCTCTAAATAGAAGGGTTCCAAGTCTCGTATGTTCTGTCTGCCAGCTATTTCCTGCTGAGAACACTTGGTAACAAAGCAAATTCCTAATGGTCTAAAACGTGTTTGTGACTTCAAAACCCACACCTGCCTGTACCTCCAAAGCCCGAGTGTGTGAGAGCAGAGGGGCCAGCCGTTAATGCTGGGGGTGTTTTCCCCAAAGTTGGAATGGTGTGTCTGTGGAGACCTTCTCTAGTGTTAATAACAATTAATAGTGTTATAATATGTTGAAGTATTTAATATTAAGTCAACCAAACTTCTGAAACTCATGACTCAGGAAAGTGGAAAAGGTCCTTTTAAAGGAGACAGATCAACCAGCAGGAAGGGGTTTGTTTTCCAAATATTTGTAATAAGTGGAGGAAAGATCAGAGAACCGTCATTCCGACTGGTAGGTCAGGACAGTGTGGATGCCCAGAGAGGCAGTCTGTCCCACACGAGTGAGCAGCCCACGTGTTTTACAGAATATCACAGGTTCAGCTGATCTGGAAGCCTGGTTGGGATGGGCAACCTCACAGACTCTACCTTGAGCCCTGGGGCAATGCCAGTAACTCTGGGACCACCTGGGAGATCAGATCAGGCCGGAGGTGGGAGTCAGACCTTGACCAGATGGATGGAGAAACAAAAGAGGACGGCCCGTTGGTCTGTGCTTTGAGAGAGATCTGTCTCGTGCCCCTCTGACAGTGTGGCCTGCAGTTAGCCGTATTCTGCACGAATCGTCTGCACGAATCGTCTGCACGAGTTTGATTCCCCACATATGTGCACACACACGCATATCCTTCTCAGCACAGTGACTCAGGTCCATGTGGTCCTCAAAATAATACCTCTTTGCCTTAAGAGGCCAACTGGTGGACTGGCCTCTAAGGCACGTTTGCCCTACCTTTTCAGATCCTGAGTTTCAGAATCTATTTCTGCCTCTCTGATAATCCCTATGAACTTGATTCTTGCAGAGAACCCTTTCCCCAGTCTTGACCATGGTTCCTTTCACTCTGTTCCCAGTAGAAAATTGATTGTGACCGTTCCCCTTTGTGAGTGCACCCTTCAGGGCTTCTCACCTGGACATTGGTAGCAGGCAAGTTTAACTTACCTATGATTGCCTCGCAAATTTCTGACAGGGGAAGGAACTAACACTTACGGGCACTTATGCCACGGCAGGTTCTAGCCCATTCTCCCCTTGAATCTTCCAACAAGCCCACAGGTAGGTGAGCCAAGGGACTCTGAAGTTACCTGTCTGGCCCAAATGATAGTGCTTAAACCTAAACCAAGGATAATCTTGCTCAAATTAATTGATAGTCAAATGAATTTTGATAAAGCTCTTCAGTGTTAGGTGGGGAGAGTTCCCATTAGAAGGAGCCTCTTGTTGCTGGTTTTTTCTACTCCCAGCCAGATTTAAAGGAAATCTTCGTGAATGCCGTTCATCCATCTTGACTTCTCAAATTTGCCTCTACCAGCTGCTTTTATTTCCTGATTGGTGGAGTCCTTCCTGACTGGCCTCTTTTGTCTACTGTCACATTTCCCACCATCTCCTTTTGGGGAGTTTGTTATTCTCATTGGGTTGTCACATACACACATACACACAGAGCTCTCCAGGAAGCAGGTACTGAGTTGGAGCTAAGAGTGCAAACGATTGAGAGAACACTTGTAGAAGGAAGCAGGAGGCAGGAGGACTGGGGGGAACAGCCCACCAAGATGCACACCAATAGGTGGAAATGGCCAGGTCCGGTGTCCTGCTCTGGCCAGGAATTGCCCCAGAAGAATATAACCTTGACTTGAAAGCTGAGGTTGACCCTGCTGGAGGTCATGGGCCAAACACACCAGTCAGCAGGTAGACAGCAAGTCCTTACTGGAAAGGGGATCTGAGTGGTGCGTCTCTGTTGTGCACAGCCCAGGGATTTGTCTGCCCCTCCCTTGTTCTGATTCCCATCTGCCATCACCACCTGACAGCACATTATCTTCCACAAGAACCCATAGGAACAATGAATGTGGCCTTAAGAGGCTTCTTGCTTGCAGGTGCGTGTAGACTAGATAGCCAGGTCGGGCCAATCACTGTAGAGAAAGGTCTGTGCTGCACAGTTGTGCCTGAGAAGGGCTAGTCTGGAGTGGGACCACCATGGGAGGTACTAGAAGGGGGCAAGGCAACTGAGCACCAAGGGGGAAAAGGCCAGGATCAGAGGGCACGTCCTGTACTTGTCACTGTGTGTGGCCTGAGCTGGGCTGGAAGCCAGGTCGAGTCCTTAGTCCTCTGATTCTACGTAATCTCAGCAAGTGTTGCCACCATATTTCTAGAATTCTTAGGAACTCACTCAAGCTTGTAAGCAAGAGATGGAATGAGGCATTTGGCTCTTTCCACCCACACCCTGAGAAACCACCACACCCTTTCCCTGCCATGTGGACCTGCCTGAAAATGCCTCTTATTCTCCCTAAAGCCCTTTTCTTATGGGTGTGAGACATATTTTGGGTGTTAACACTGAAGCAAATCCCTTATGATGTTAATGTGGGGAGAGGTTGCTAGGGCTGTTAGAAGTTACAGCATATGTACCCTGAAATTAATCTAAAATTAAAAAGAAAAAGTTACAGCCCTTTTCCTTTATCTGAACCTGGTCATACTGAGCAACATTAGGATGGGCCTTTGCAGAAGTAATTCCCAAGGTCATTGTCAGGGTTTGTCTGGCTGGGGAGTTGAATCCCAACTCTACCCTTACCAGCTCTATGACCTTGGGCAAGTTAGTAATCTCTTTAAGCCTCAACTTTCTTATCTCTAAAAGATAGATCATAAATTCTACCTCAGTAGGTGGTGTTTTAGATTGAAATGGGGTGATATGTTTATGCAGTCAGCACAGTACACAGCGTGTAGTTGCAACTTAATATTAGTACCCATCCCCCACATCTATTATAAAACCCACATTGAGTTTTGGAACATCTAATATAAACACATCATTAAAAGCAAGCTTTGCATTTTCAGTATTTGTGCTTATGCATCTAGTGATTTAGGGATGACTTAATGTCAGATATTTTTTAAATCCCCCATGGATAAATACAAATGCCTCTGCATTTTCCTTGTCTGAATATAACTGAGAACCAGAGTACGTAGAGAGATTGAACCATGTCACACTTCCAGCTGCTCAACAGACACTGAAGAGTGCAGTGATGGGAAGCCAAGATTTAAAAGTTGTTCTGTCCATGTCTGTAAAGACATGGCTTATCTGTTTTTCTAGGCCAGGGTTCTAGTGATGTGGCTTTCTTGTAATCAGAATCCTCTAACCCAAGAAGAGCCTTAAAGGACCATGAGGATGGACAAAGGACAAGGGAAATATCCAACCAACGTGTCTTCTAAGGAGACCCTTAGCTTAGGAAGTCAGTTCACATGAACCTTAATAGATTATGAGACTTGCCAGCCAGGCCTGCCAGAGGCCTCTGAGAAGAAAGAAAAATAAAAATCAGATCTCACCAAATCCCCGGTATGCTATATGGGAGAGATTCAGCAGAGTAGCGTGTGACATTAGCCAGAAAGTGTTGATGAGGATGGTCATTTTGCAATTGCTTAAGTATCTTTTCTCTGCTCACTTCAAAACTGCAAAAGAAATTCGGAAAAGAAGCCCACTGTTTTGATGGAAGCTATTATGACATAAGTGAAACCAGGCTTGGCGCGAGGTGGGGGCAGGCTCTGGCCAAGCCAGTGGAGCAGACCCTGGGAGGACTGAGGCATGCTGGGGAAATTGCTTCAAGATGGGGCTGGATCCACTTGAAAGGGGAGGGAACTGGAGGGCACAAACATGCAGTCAATGTTTGAATTAGTGTGTGTGGAGTAGCAAGCATGTTCTGAGATGCACAGACCCACGGGAATCTTTCTCCTCTCAGAGTCACCTCTGAGGAAGGCAAAGGGGGTGGCCATCATTTTGAAAATTGCCCTAGGTGGGCTTACGGGTTACTGGCCAGTTGTGATCCATCAGATTTGGCTGGTTTAGGGGGTGGAGAGCAGGAAAGGAGAATGTGTTACTGTCATGGCTTCCAGCACCTTCCACTAAGGATCATGGGATGTGGCAGAGGCAATGTACACCTCAGCCCCCGGGTCAGCTTTGGTGTGTTCTTTAGGTGCAGTGGGCCCAAGGCTAGAAAGTACAGTGAATGTCCTCTCTGAGACATGACCTCACTTAGTAGCCTCTTCTAAGGCCAGGCCAAGGGCATTGCCATATACAGGAAAGCACAAGAATTGCTGTGGGCAGTGCACCTGGCAGGGTAGACAGCTGCACTCAGGATGCCCTGGATTTTCTGTTTCTCAGTCTTGGCCAATCTTCAGTCATAGCAAAACCCCCTTGTGATATGAAGTAAGTGTTTTTTGGCTGTTCTACGAAACAGGGTATGAGGGTGGGATTTAGAAATCTATTAGCGCATGAACCAGACAAAGAAAAGTATAGAAGAGACCTAGACACGTATAATGGAGAAGATAAAAATGAAATCAATCGATGCTAATGCATTTTTTTTTTGAGACAGAGAATCATTTTGTCACCCTTGGTAGAATCCTGTGGCATCATAGCTCACAGCAACCTCAAACTTCTGAACTTAAGAGATCCTCTTGCCTCAGCCTCCTGAGTAGTTGGGATCATAGCTGCCTAGCACAATGCCAGGCTATTTTTTAGATACGTGGTCTCACTCTTGCTCAGGCTGGTCTCAAACTCCTAAGCTCAGGTTTGAGCCACTGTGCCCAGCCTGTGAATGCATTTTAAATGAACTATTAGCATATAATACTGCTATAGACTATTCTGTCCACCCAAAATTCATGCGTTAAGACCTAATCCCCAATATGGTAATATTTGGAGGTAGGGCTTTGTGAAGGTGATTAGGTCATGAGGGTGGAGGCCTCATCAAAGAGATTAGTGCCCTTGTAAAGAGACTTGAGAGAGCTCATTGGCTCTTCCACCACAAAAGGAGGAAGAACTACCATCTAAATTGGGAAACAGGCCCTCACCAGACATTGATGCCTTGATTGTGGGCTCCCAGGCTCCAGAATTGTAAGAAATAAATTTCTGTTGTTTATAAGTCACCCAGTCTTTGGCAATTTGTTATAACAGGCAAAAAAATAAATAAACAAAATACATACTATATACTGTTATATTAGTATAGGATTTGAAACTTATGTTAATGAAGAAAGATTTGGTTTTATGGTAACAAAGTGGAGTTGATTTGTGATGACAGCGGAATGGTGGGAAGGATGTAGGAGGCCAGATGAGAGAGAATCCCTTCTCCTCTGACGCAGGGTCACGTGAGCAAACTTGGGTGGTAGAAGGGGCTTCCAGGGCAGCCACCGCCTAACTTGATGGAATGGTGGGATTAACCAGACTAATGTGAGGGGAAGTGATGGCTGAGATGCTAGCAGGGCAGTGAGGTCCATCTCACCAGGATTCTGGGGCGTGATCTGAAGGAAAGTAAGATTTTTTCAGAAGGGCATGTTTGCACTGAGATTTTGTTAGAGTAAATGACAAAGATGATGCAGAAAGGGCTAAAATCTGGTGACTAAAGAGTCACTTTATTCTTTTATTTATTTTTAATTTTTTTGCAGTTTTTTGGCTGGGGCTGCGTTTGAACCCACCACCTCTGGTACATGGGGCTGGCACCCTACTCCCTGAGCCACCCTAACGAGTCACTTTAAAGCTACAAGACACAGAAGACCACTCATTATATAATTCACATCATATGAAATGTCCATGTGGTGATGTTTGTGCAACTTGGCAAATTCCCTAAACATCATTGAATGTACCTTTGTGACGGGTGAATTGTATGTGTAACATATGCCTCAATGAAGTCATTCTTAAGACCCCCCCTTTTTTTTTTTAACAAAAATAGGGACCTTTTCATTGACCAGCATTTTTTGTGGTGCCAGTATTTTCTGTGGTGTCACTTTGCTGTTGTATGGGGGGAACGTACCTTGAAGATTTTTACAAAGGGCATACATAGGCAATTCTCAAAGAAGACAAATGATTACTGTGAATTTTGACCTCAGTCGTCATCCCTGACGTGCAAACTGAAGTGAGGCGAGGTGGTTTTTGACTATGAGACTGAAAAGAGCAACAATTTTCAGAAACAAATGGGTTCTGTCCCACGGGTGGGATTCTAAATCGTTACCCACTGTTCTAAAAGGAAGAGTGACAGAACATATGGAAAAACTTGAATGTGCTTATGACCCAACAAGAACTTTGACCCAGGAAGTTCATCTAATGGGATTTATCTTCAGGACACTTTACCATCACTATGCTGACACCTTCCCCATTTTTTCCTGCAAAATCCAAATTCAGATGTTCAACTGGCCACACAACAACTGCATAAGCATCTCAAACTGGAGATATCCAGAACTTAACTCCAGAATAGATCTGTGCATTCAGAATAGGTCAGATGGCCCCAAACCCAAAAAGCTGTCCTGAAGCCTCAGGAGTTGCCAACTCCGTTCTCACAGTTGCTCAAGTCAAGCACCCAGACACTGTCTCAGTCCATTTATACTGCCTTATCAAAAACACCACAGCTTGGGATGGGAAGTCCAAGATCAAGGTGCCAACAGTTTTGACGTCTAGTGAGGATATGGGCTCTGCTTCCAGCCTAACACCCTGTTACTGCTGCATCCTCTAGTGGAATAAATGCTGTGTCCATCCATGGTGGGAGGGATGCAAGAGCAAAAGGCCTACCTCATTCCTCTAGTCCTTTTTTAAAGGTGACTGATCCCATTCATGATGTCCTTTTGAAATAATCACTTCCTAAAGAGCCCACTTCTTAATACTCTTATGGGGTTTAAGTTCCAACATAGGAATTTCAGAGGGGATTCCTGCCTTCAAACCATAGCACCATCCTTCTCACACCCAATATCCAATCTAAAAGCAAAGACTGTTGACTCTACCTTCAAAAATCAACCACGAATGTGACCATTTCTTTCCATCTCCCCTGCTACTGTACAGGGCGCCGCCTTATCGCTCATGGAATTTCTGTAGTGATCGTCTGTCCAGTTTTCCTGCTTCTCCCCTTCCCTACCACAGTCTATTCTGCACACAGAGACACAGGAATCATTTTAAAACCTAACACAGAGCACACTCCTCCTTTGCTCACAGTTCAGCAGCTCCCCGTTTTGCACCAGAGTCTTTTCAGTGGCCTACAGAGTTTTGCATAAGTTGTCCTCTGTTACTCTTTCACTTCATCTCTTACTAACCTCCTCCTTGCTCAGTCCTTTTTAACCATGAAGGCCTCCTTGCTGTTTCTTCAACATGCCAGGCGGGCTTCCAGAGTACCACACTTGCACTGGCTATTCCCTCTGTCTGGAACATTCTTCTTCCAGGCAGCTGCATGGCCAACTCTTTGAGCTCTTTAGTCTTTATTCCATGTATTCTTTCCGATGGGGCTACCCTAACCACAGAATTTAAAATTTCAGCCTGATGTTTCCAACTCCTGGCACATTTGAGCCTCTTTCTCCTGCTCAGCATTTTCTCTTTTCCACAGCATATCTCCCCTCTAACAGACTTTAATTTGGATTCTTACTTTAATAGGTATATAGTTAATTGTCTGCCTGCTCCTACTGGAGTGTAAGGTCCACAGAGACAGCAATCTTGGTTCACTTCTGTACCCTCAATGCCTGGAATACTGCCTGGCATAGACAGTAGGTAGCCATTTAATGAGTATTGGTTGACTGAGTAAATTTGTAATGAGCAAGTAATTGTATATGGTATAAACAGGAAAAAAACAGCATTACATCATGAAAAAGTGCAGTGAGTTCCCATGGATACCTTCTGATGCTCCTGAGATTGACTCATTCACATGCAGCCGAGTTCTGTCTTTATTAGCACTCTGGGTCATCCCCACCCACCCAGGAAGAATGAGACCAAGAGCATCAGGATGAGTTGGCACAGCTACATGGCTGGAGATGTAATCTGATTGTGTACAGCCTGCAGGTCGATTTTACATCGGCATAAGAAACCCTGATCCACTCACAGTAACCTAATAAAGAAATGCAGTCACTTGCAAACAGAAGCATAAAGATTCTCCCTGTAGGGCCGGTATCTCTGCAGCATGCTTAATAAGGTCAGCTCTCATTGTTCATCAAGCATTTTCTACTTCATTTAGCTTCTGAATTCCTATTTCCAACAGGCATATGGTTGCTTTAAAAAGCTTTTATTGATTCATACAGAAATGAGGTGCCTGAAAACCTTTGAGGAAACAGTATCTTCACGTAAGCTTACTGCTCTGATAGAAAGGGCCTTCTATTTCCTTCACGGCGAGCTTTATTGGAGTGAAGTGTGTGGCACATCCAAACAGAGAGATACTTCGCCATAGGATTGTGGATTTAACTTAATCTTGATAGTTTAAGATGTGAACTTTCAAGATAAATGTGAAAATCAGTGATACTTTATTGTGTGGAAATCAAAATAGTATTTTCCATTGATCATATGATTTAGCTGCTTTTTATCCAGTGTTTTCTGTAGTTACCCCACTTTGGCCCCTTTACATCTAGAAGCTCATAGCAAGAAACAGAAAGGGAGCTGGTTCTGTTTCAGCACAGAAGGGATATTGCACTTGATGGTCCAGTGATTGCAAGAGAAGGAATTTAATGGCCATAAATGGACCTGCTGCCTAGAGGCTGGCATCCTGAGTTTAATCTGGCTGTTTCGGATCAGAGGGTAAAACCTTCACCTTCCTTACTCTTCTTAGTATAATTTCACCTCTAGTTGATTCTGCCTTAAAAAAAAAAAAAAACTTTAAATATTAGGTTGATTTAAGATGCCTTAGTCATTAGTGCCAAAAAAAATCATTGCGCTTCTTTTACAAGTTTAATGTTGGGGAATGAGACCAATTACAAACTGAATTATTATTGTGTCTTGCCCTGCTATTCACATATATCAAGAACTATGATGTGACTCTACTTGTAAGCTTCCAAATAAGCCTCACAGTCTTGTGGATATTGGCAGAAGACATGAGACTCCTGGATTAGAGAAGAAGAATGTTTATTACTCACAGAAACAACAGTAGCCTGAGTATTAGTGTGTTGGCGCTGGTTTCCTAAGCCCCTATTTCCTTAGGGTAATGTGAACTCCTATCCTGATGCATAGATGGGTGTGATTTTAAGTATCACTACTAAGACACATGGTGGTAGCAAGTTTTGAGAGTTGATAATTTGAATTGGGCCTGAATAGTTAATACTGCGTCATGGGGTCAGGAAAAAAATACCATTTACCCTAATTAATTCTTGACTCTGAGTGTGTGTCTCCCAATCGAAACTATATGATAAAAATAATTAATGTATACATTTTGTAAGAAAACATATTCTTGTATCTATATTCCCTATTCTAGATTCCAGATGAGGGGGGCAGGGAGGGATTGCTTGGGCTCGGCCGTTGATGCTGAACAGAGGAGAGAGAAGCAGCAGAACCTGCCTTTCTCAGGCTGGTCCTCCATCCCGCAGCTGGAACGCAGTGTTCTACTCACATCTCCTCCTAAGTCTAGACTTGTTTATTTTCAGAGCCTCATGTGAAGCCCATCTTGACCTCCATTTCTCTCTGACTGTACTAGCAAAGAAGTGGATGGATTATCTTTAGAACAGGCGCCAGGAACACACTAAGAATTTCAGTCATACTTACCAGTACAGTGTTCACAAAAAAAAAAAAAAGAATTCCAATTTCAGAGTTCCCCCAGGACAACTGGGCTCTTTATAGGGAGGATCGTGCAATCTGTGAGAAGCGTCCCCCAGAGTCAAGGTCTCTGGGAGCGTCCCCCAAAGTCAAGGTCTCTCTCACCTGAGAGAGACTGCTCTTGGCAGTCTGGGCCCCATCCCCTCTTACGGAGCTGTCCAAACTTGCCTCCTCCTGTTTCCCAGCCAATGCTTCACTGGGAAGTTAATCTGTATATATTTAACACTTCCTCTCCACCAGTTGTTCCCTGGGAACCTATAGATTTACAGCCTCAGACAACCCTCTGGGTTAATTAGGCTTAGCAGGTTTTCAAAAGACCACAAACAGCTTTTCAGCCTCCCCTTACTACTTAGGGGAGAGAAAACTGTGGGCAGGAACAATTGATCTCCATTTGTCCTGTGTGTTAAATAAGGTTGCTGTGAGCAGCTGGTGCTTTCCCATGAAGTTCAGACCCTGTCATAATAACTTGTCCATAAACAGCCTCTTGCCGGCAGTGTTCATTTTCCTGGTGTCTGTACTGGGGACCTGCCGTACTCACATGAAGTGGGAGTGTCTGCTTTGGTGGGAAGTCTGAATTCCAGAATTCCCTTACGTGATTTTTTCAGTTACGTGATGTTTTCATGGTGTTGTGGCACCCAGGCCAGTGCTCAGTGGTGGTGATCCAAGTCACTTTGACCTGCACACATAGGTACACCCATGGCTCAGCTCAGCAGCACCCCCGGTGGGCTCACACATGTGCCAGTCACTAAACATCCATGGCTGAATGCCCAAGATGATCATCAGAGCTATCTTGAAATTGTTCCTTCCAAAGGTTTTGGCAAAACAGTTAAAATGTCAAAATGGTACAGTTGCCTCAAGGCCTCTTTTGATAGAATCAGAGCATAGATAAATTATATGTTTCTCTGCCTTTCCAATATCTCCCTGTATATACCCCTCTCTATCTGCAATTACCCCATCTTTACTGGTCTTCATGCTCCAGGCAGCTTTATCTCTCCCGCGTGGTCAAACCCCCAACTTCACCGGCCAACCCCTTCCCAGGCCTCCTGTCCCTAAGAGCCCAGACTCCAGAGTTGTGCAGAGTACCAAAGAGCAGAGGATTGCTCAGAACTTTCTCTCACAGAAGACACCTTTTGCAGGGAAGGGAAGAGGAAGTCGTGTTTTTAGAAAAGCCCAAGTGAAGACCTCCAACAGATTCCAGAGGGACAGTGCTAGACTAGAACTCAGAACCTCCTTTTCATAGGTGCTGGTCTTTCCTCATTTACCTTAAGGTCATCCTGGGAAGGTCAAAGTCAGATTTTAACTGAATTAATAATTTCACATGCCAGAGGAAAATCTCAAATTTAGGGGGGGATGGATCAAAAAATGATGGGATGAAAAAGTTCCTGCTTCTAAAGAGAAAGCCTTCTATTTTTCAAACTCACATGATTGTATTCCCTTTCTTCTTTCTCAAACATTGACTTCAGAGTTTAAAGATTCCAAGGCTGGGTATGAATCCTGCTGAAGAGAAAAGGGGACTTGGATGTATGAATTAGACAGAAGGTACTAGAAACGTTAGGTAAATTATTTAGATGGATAGAGGATATGGGGGCACCACATTTAAGGTGATTTGAAGGATTCTAAGAAAATTACCCCCCACCTGAAGTCTTTCAGCAGCTTGTTCCAGTGCCCATAATTTATTCATTACACTCTGTCTTTGGATGACCTTAGAAAGTTGAGTGTCCAGGAAGGAATAAAGTAACCTGTCAGGCAGTTCCTTTAAGGTGTCAGGGTCTTATTTATTGCTGGGAAGCTGAGAGAGGGCAGGGAGATGGGGCAGAACTGAAGATAAACTCCTGCTTTGTCCTTTTGCAGACCATGGGCTGTGCAGAGGTAGTAAAATCCTCTCAGCCCCAGGCCCCTTTTGAGGTTCTTGGAGCTTCCATGAGAGTACGGAGGGGAAAGGCATTGTGATCTTTACTCCGAATCAGTGAGCCTGCCTATTTGGTGCTGGAAAAATTGTCTCTCCATACAACTTAGCAAGTTGCTTAGAGTTTTAGTATAAAAAGCAGATGCCCAAAAGCAATTTTAAATGAACCTCTTTAGTTTAAATCTGTGTTGGATTGATGGTGCATGTCCAGGAGGCCTGGGACAACTTGGATGTGAGATGAATGTTTCTGTATTTCCAAGCTAATGTTTTGTCCCTGCACCAGATTGGTACTGCTAGGATGTCATGCTCCCTTCATGCCTAGAACTCTTCCTGGGAAACGAGCATTCACAGTTCTTAGCATGTGGGGCCAGATGCAGTAGCTCACACCTGTAATCCTAGTACTCTGGGAGACCGAGGTGGGAGGATCTCTTGAGCTCAGGAGTTCAAGATCAGCCTGAGCAAGAGTGAGACCCACATCTCTACAAAATAGAAAAATACTAGCCAGGTGTTATGGTGGGTGCCTATAGTCCCAACTACTGGGGACACTGAGGCAAGGGGATCTCCTAAGCCCAAGGGGATCTCCACAGCCCTGTAAGCTGTGACACCAGGGCACTCTACCCAGAGTGACAAAGTGAGACTATCTCAAAATAAAAATAAAAAGTATCACACACAGTTCTTGGAATAAGAAAGTGACAGAGGTGATCCATCTTAACACCCTTGCCTTACAGATGAGGAAACTACTAACGCGCAAGGTTGACAATGGTCCCAAGAGTAGAGCTGCGCCGTGGGGAGTGGTACCAGCTTTGGAATCGGATTGACTTGGATCCACCACTAAGGAGCTGTGTGAGCTGGACTGAGCTAATATTTTTGAGCTTCCAGTTTCTTCTTCTATTAAGACAGTTCGTAGGGAAATACATTCTGTAAAGCACCTGCTGGAAGAATAAACTCAAAACTTGCCCAGTATTATTCTGTTGGTTATTTTTTAATCAATACACATAACATAAAACTGACCATTTTATAGTGTACAATTCAATGAGTTTTAACACATGCTACGTATTTTTGCAACCATTACTACTATCCAATTCCAGAACATTTCAAGGCATTCCCCTAAAACCCTATACCACTTAGCAGTTAGTCCCAGTCCTCCTGTCCCCCATCCCCGACCCCACTGACCTTTCTGTCTCAGTGGGTTTCCTATTCTGGATGTGTCGTGTAAATGGAATCACACACCGTGTAGCCCCTGTGGTCTGACTTCTTTGACTCTGCACGACGTTTCTACATTTCACCCATGTCATAGCCTGTAATACATTCCATTATATGGATATACCACAATTTCTCATTTGTCAGTCAATAAAATTTAGATGTAATTACTGTTTTTTTACACAGTTGGGCCAAAGCCAGAATGAGGAGTTGGGTGTTGGAAGTCTCAGTCTGGTCCTGTTTTGACTGTCCAGCACTCAGATATTTTTCATAAAATCTGAATCTGCATTATTTTTTTTAAGTCAGGAAAACCTTACAACCTGCATGCCCAACTCTTTTTTTTTCCCTTTTTTTTTTTTTTATTGAATGGTAACTATGTACATTAATGCACTTCTGGGGTACAGTGTGGGGCTTTCACATGCAATCCGAAATACTTCCATCAAACTGATTAACACCGCCTTCATGTCATTTTCTCAGTTATAGTTTTAAAACGTTCTGATTCTACTCTTAGAGAGTTTCACTTGTACCCCTGTAAGATAGACTTCAAAAATGGTCCCTCCAATCCCTCTCCCTCCACCCATTCCCCACCTCTCTTCTCCCTCCCGCCTCCCCACATTCTTAGGCTATTCGGTTGCTTTCATATAAAAGGTATTAATTAGTTTCATTATAGGGGTGTGTACATTGGATACTTTTTCCTCCATTCTTGTGATACTTTGCTCAGAAGAACATTCTCCAGCTCCATCCATGTGAACATAAAGGACATAAAGTCTCCATCCTTCTTAATGGCTGTGTAGTATTCCATGGTGTACATATACCACAGTTTGTTGATCAATTCATGGATCGATGGGCACTTGGGCTTCTTCCATGACCTGGCAATTATGAATTGGGCTGCAATAAATATTCTGATATAAATATCTTTGTTGTAATGTGATTTTTGGTCATCTGGGAATATACCTAATAAAGGAATTGCAGGGTCAAATGGCAGGTCTATTTTTAGTTCTCTAAGTGTTCTCCAGATGTCTTTCCAAAGGAATGTATTAGTTTACATTCCCACCAGCAGTGTAGGAGT
>CAUYQV010048632.1:0-10860 GCA_963574575.1 Galagoides demidoff | reverse complement strand
GAGCCTCAAGCTGTCCCCCTGGGTAGAGTGCCATGGCATCACAGCTCATAGCAACCTCCAACTCCTGGGCTCAAGCGAGTCTCCTGCCTCTGCCTCCCAAGTAGCTGGGACCACAGGCGCCTGCCACAACACTCGGCCATTATTTGGTTGCAGCCATCATTGTTGTTTGGCAGGCCGGGCTGGGGATTCGAACCCGTCACCTTAGGTGTACGTGGCTGGCGCCTTAGTCGATTGAGCCACAGGCGCGGAGCCTCATTTTTTTTTCTTAAAATTACTTTTTAGTCTCTTCCTTGCTTCCTTTCTCTTTCTTTCAGCACTGGAGTGCAGTGGTACAATCTAGCTCACTGCAACCTTACACTCCTAAGCTTAAGCAATCCTCCCACTTCAGCCTCCCAATCTACAGGTGCACACCACCACCATACCAAGTTAATTAAAAGGTTTGTTCTAGAGTTAGGGTCTCACTCTGTTCTCTGATCTCAAATCACTGGCCTCAAGCAATCCTTCTACTTTGGCCTCCCAAAGTTCTGGGATTACAGGTGTGAGCTGCCATGTCTGGCCTATTAAATGTTCTTAATTGAAATTTCACTTAATAACCAGGTGTGTGGCAGGTGCCTGCAGTCCCAGCTACTTGGGAGGCTGAGGCAAGAAAATCACTGAAGCCCAAGAGATTAAGGTTGCTGTGAGCTGTAATGCCACGGCACTCTTCCCAGGGTGACAGCTTGAGATGCTGTCTCAAAAATTTTTTTTTTCATTTAAGCAAAATCTATTTTTATATAAATACAATTTTGTTATATAATTAGTTTTTTAATTTTGATACAATTAAAGGCAAACTATTTTAATGTCTTTAAAAATTTTTAAGCCACATTTGATCAAAAGAGGGAAAACAAAGCAATCACTAAATATTGAAAAACAAATGGACCTAACTCTTTCAGATTGGTGGTGTATAGTTCATTGGGTAATGTGCCACCCAGAGATCCTTGAGGAATGAGAGACATAATCCACCAGCTGCTAGAAGTGCTATGGGCAGAGAGAGCCCAGCTGTCAGCCCTTTCTGGAAAGTGCCTTGGCTGAAAAGAGCTGCCTGGCCAAGGTCTCACTCCCTTTCTCTGGATAGGGTGGCCTATATCCAATCCCTGGTTGATGCGGAGCAATTAAGGCACAGCTCTCTTGTCCCAAGTTGGAATAACTCTGAAGAATTCAAGTTTCAGAGCTTCCAAGAGGGGCTGCAGAGGCCTTTGTTGAGATTATGTTACAGCTCAACTTCTCCCTCTGTCCTGTTTCTGTCCTCTGCTTTCCACCTTATTGATCCCAAGAACACTCTCTAATAAAGTTCCTGCATACTGAACTCCATCTCAGAATACACTTCCTGGGAAGTCCAATGGCAGCAATTAGTGTCAGGAGCAGCTCAAGAAAGTAATCTCTGTAATGGGATTTCAGTGATGGGTCACCTACTTCCAGGCTAACAATGAGAATATCAACACTGCTGGTAGAAGTGGCTCAGACAGTCCCTGGTGAGATTGTTAAAACTTACACTACTAGCAAACTGTGTTTTCTAGTAGAAGGAAACACTCTAGCAGGTGCAATGGATTGGGTATTCGAGATATATAAAGGAAATCTGAGTGGGCTGCTACTGAGCTCAGGTGACACATTAAAGAAATGTAATGAAATGTTGAGAGTGACTAATTTGGCAATTAACTGCTAAGCATGAAAGCCAAAGGACTTTCTTGTTAAGAAATAAAGAGGCTCTCATCTGCAACTGAAAAGAAGGAAGAACTGAGAGCCAGGTTCAGGACATAATCATAAGAGTTTCAGAGCCTGAAAGAAGATTAAATTCACACTGTTGGCAAAGTCAGCTATACCGACTTTCCTATGCTAATCAGGAAAGAGTGAGATACTGACACATGGGATGAGGACATCTGGGTTCATGAACCCCAGATTCTTTAATTCACAAAGTTCCCTGAACCCTCTGAGCCTAGAGATGCAACCTTTCCTCCCTAGGGCTGGTGCTCCTGCCTTGCTTGAAGATGATACAGAGGCCTCCCCACTGTAGGACATGAGACCTTTCAAGATCAGTCCCACTTTCCATCCTTGCCACTAGGTCAATAACTAGAATTAAGTCACAACATAACCTGGCTAGTGATATGCCAGGTCCGATAATGGAGGAAAGGGGCTGTATTAATTTGCTAGGGCTACTGTGGAGGGGTGAATTAAACAACCAAAATTTATTTTCACTTTTGTGGTAAAGATTAAAGTGTTAGCATCACAGCTAGGTGCGGTGGCTCACACCTGTAATCCTAGCACGCTGAAAGGCAGAGACAGGAAGATTGCTTGAGTTCAGGAGTTCAAGACCAGTCTGAGCAACAGTGAGAACTTGTCTCTACTAAAAATAGAAAAATTTGCTACTTGAGACCAAGAGTCTGAAGTTGCTGTGAGCTATGATGCTACGGCACTCTACTTAGGGACTCTATCTCAAAAAAAAAAGTGTCAGCATCATCCGACAACCACTGTTGCATAAGTACTTCGCCCCCATACCTACAGCTGGATGGGTTTGCCTTATGACCACCTGAAGGAGTGGGAAAATGCTTGAGCTTGGTTCATAAACGGGTTGCATCAGAACATTGGTGCAAGTCAGAAACAGACAGCAGCTGCTCTAGAGAGGTGAGATGACCTCTCTATGGGTAAAACATGGAGTAGCCTTTCCACTTTATGTGGAAAGAAACATGGCTCAAGATTAGAATTTACATAGATATATGGGCTGTGGGAAATGGCTTGGCTGGCTGATCAGAGGTCAGAAGGTTAAACATTTAGTACAAGGAAAAAGG
The DNA here is from genome assembly GCA_963574575.1 of Galagoides demidoff. Lineage (NCBI taxonomy): Eukaryota > Metazoa > Chordata > Mammalia > Primates > Galagidae > Galagoides > Galagoides demidoff. Next base: position 8,038 of record CAUYQV010048632.1, on the reverse strand, counting down.
AGGCCTGGGGCAGAGCTATGTAGGTAAATGTATAAGAACAGGCACAGAGCTCGGTGCCTGTGGCTCAATCGGCTAAAGCGCCAGCCATGTACACCTAAGGTGGTGGGTTCGAATCCCCAGCCCGGGCCCACCAAACAACAATGATGGCTGCAACCAAAAAATGGCCGGGCGTTGTGGCGGGTGCCTGTGATCCCAGCTACTTGGGAGGCAGAGGCAGGAGACTTGCTTGAACCCAGGAGTTGGAGGTTGCTATGAGCTGTGATGCCATGGCACTCTACCCAGGGGGATAGCTTGCGGCTCAGTCTCAAAAAAAAAAAGAACAGACACAGAATGTGAAGATCTTTATATTGTATGTCAGGTCAATGGCTCAGTCAGTTGATGTCAGCCAGCCTCTGTCATTAGTCATTTCAGTTCTGGCTTAATAGATGCACGAGTGGAGTAAACTTGGTGGCACAGATGGAGGCTGTGCATGGGCTCATTGTCATAGGCACACACTTAGATAAGCAGGTCTAGCTACTGCCCAAGCATGACCATTGAATGTTCAAACTGCCACAATGAAGATCAATGCTGAGTCTCTGACATGGTATCACCCTTCAAGGAGAATAGTCAGTCACTTGGTGGCAAATCAATTTTATTGAAATCTGTCTCCCCTCCTCTTCTTCTCCTTCCTCCTCTTCCTTTTCCTCCACCTCTTACCCTCCTTTTGTTCTTCCTCCTCATCTTTCTCCTCCTTCTCTTTCTTCTTCTTTGGTGTCTATGTTGTTACATTCACCTGTGCTGTTCATTTTTTGATCATTCTTTCCCTATCTTCCTCTGTTTAGTTGTTTTTGATGGCTCTGTCCCGAGTCCTCTGCTCTTCTCCTTTTCAACACTCATCTTGCATGACTTTGAAGGTCATCCTCTTTGAAGGCTTTAGCTACTCTCTGTATGACGACGACTCTCACATGTATATTTATATCCAGTCTTATTTGCTGAGCTTTGGATTCAAATATACATCAGGTGGAGGCACACTGATATTTCTACCTTTATTTGTCCAAGACTGAACTCTTCCTCCTGATTTTAACCCTGATCTTCAAAATCTCCTAATTAGTAAATCGCAGGCTACTTAGCCATGCGAGATAGAAACCTGAAAGCCACTCTTGGCTTCTCTCTGTGCCTGCAGTCTTGTCCTTTTTCAAAGTCACATTGCTGTCTGACCATGTCCAGTCCTCTAACTGCATGTCTTCCTTCTCTCTCAATTACATATTTGCCTGCAATTTCAAACATGTAGGTATTCATTCACCAATGTACTTTGCTAATTACTTTGAGCCTTCATGTCCTTTTATACATTTCTTTTGAATGGCTTTTCCTATGCCTTTGCCTGCTAAATTTTTAGTTATTTCTGGCATACTCTATCATCTTATTATTGTGAGCTTTGGATCATCTGATAAGTACGGCATTATTCATGATCCAATCATATCAAGCACTGGCATCACCCCATAGCATGAACCAGTCAGATCAGGCTTCCTGGCGTTACTTTATTGCAATTGATCAAATCAGATCAGGCCTCATTACCCTCAGCCTAGAAAACCTACCCCAGCCCTCAGCTCATTGAGACAGTTTTTGAGCATTGGCTTCTGTCTCTTTGCCAATCAAATCTTTCTCTTCTCAAAATCCAGTGCCATAGTATTGACTTTTGTGTACATTGGGCACTGTGCCCATTGCTTGTTTGGTAACTTACCACTATTTATTTGAATAAAAAAATTTTAATAATAGCTGTATTTTTAAAATTCAAATTTATTCTATTTCAGAAGTTTAGATTTATAATGGTGATATTTACCTTGGGCCTAAGGCCAAATATTCATTTCAATATTTGGCAATTCAGGCTTGAGGTTAGATGTTTAGGGCCACTTCTGAAGTATTATCTTTTCCTCAACTATTTCCTTGTAGAAATAGTGAAGAAATGAATATTATCCTTCACACTTGCCTTCACCACAAAAACTTTCCTGTCTTCACTCCCCTCATCCATGTGGGGATGAGTAAACATTTATATAATTATAGTATATTATTATATAAACATTTATATAACTACTGGGTAAGTTTGACCCATTTTTGCTGGTTTCTTTTTAAATTAACTTTGTCCTCCACACTGCCAATCGTTTCTCTACTTTTAAAGTTGTATTTTGGATCTTAAAGTCTGGAATCAAGAGGTAAATAGTTTCCAAATTACTTCTGCTCCTATCTACTACGTAGTATAAATTGGCGCTTGTGAGGTCTCCGGAAAAGCTCTTTGTAGGCGACAATGACCATGGGCCACTGAAGATAGAGTCCCAGTAACCTATAAAATTAAGCAAGTTGTCTGTTATAACCACCACCTTTTCCGTTTTTAGAATGCATCCTCATCTTTTCAGAAAATTCGTCCATTTAAAGGCCAGAGTTGGCTCAGCGCCTGTGCCTCAAGCTGCTAAGGTGCCAGCCACATACACCCGAGCTTGTGGGTTTGAAGCCAAACAACAATGAAGGCTGCAACCAAAAAAGAGCCGGGCATTGTGGCGGGTGCCTGTAGTCCCAGTTACTAGGGGGGTGGAGGCAGGAGATTCGCTTGAGCCTGGGAGTCTGAGGTTGCTGTGAGCTGTGATGCCACAGCACTCTACCCAGGGTGACAGCTTGAGGCTCTGTCTCAAAAAAATATAAATAAATAAATGAAGGCTAGAGTTATAAGACTAAGATTGACAACCAATGAGCACATCTTATGTTTAAATTTTACTTTTTGGCTCAGCGCCTGTGGCTCAATTGGTTAAGGCGCCAGCCACGTACACCTAAGGTGGCGGGTTCGAATCCCCAGCCTGGGCCCGCCAAACAATGACGGCTGCAACCAAAAAATGGCCGGGCGTTGTGGCAGGCGCCTGTGGTCCCGGCTACTTGGCAGGCGGAGGCAGGAGACTCGCTTGAGCCCAGGAGTTGGAGGTTGCTATGAGCTGTGATGCCACAGCACTCTACCCAGCGGGGGGATAGCTTGAGGCTCCGTCTCAAAAAAAAAAAAAAAATTACTTTTTAAATTTTAAAATAAATATAGCCCATGTTTTATAAATTTACGAAACAAAGAAAATATCGCACGCCGCCATGCGAGCACAGCAATTTGAATCACTTTTGATGAACTGTTTTCCCAGTCCGGCTTCCTCGCCTTCGCAACCTTGACCTCCGCGCGCCTCCGGAACCGCCGCGCTGGGGGAGGCGCTGCCGCGCGCCTGGTGCGCGGTCGCCATGGTAACCGCAGAAGCTGGGCCGGGGAGCGGTGAGTCTGGGGTCCCCGCGCCGAGGGCCAGGGTGGGCCATCGAGGAGGGGTGGGAGGGGACAAACGGGCGTCTTCCGTCCAGGCTGCTTCGGCAGGGGCCGGAGGGGAGTGGGATTCAACTGCGGCGTCCTCAAGCGCTGCTTATGCCCCGAGCTTTAAGCACTGGACCTTTGTCCCGCTAGCATCCTCCCGGGTTCACAGAAGGTCCCCAGATTCAGACCACCTGGGGAACTCCGGTGCCCCGAAGTGACTGGGGCCGTCTCTGGGAAACCTCCTGGATCCCGCGGCTGGGCTGCCGCGCTCTATCCTGTTCCTCAGGCCTTCCCTTTGTTTAACCTCTGTGCCCAGGGTTGCCCCTGTGGTCCTTCACGTTTTTGTGAAGAAAAAAATTCAGTTGGCTTAAAAGGTCCTGCAGGATCTCTTCCTCTATCTGCCCTTTGTTTATACCATTCTCATTATCTGGATTGCCCTTTTCACCTCTTGAAAAGACCCCTTCTCTTTAATAATGAAGTGTCCCTTCTGGGAAGACTTTCTGGTACCTGGAGTGGAGTACCTTTTTGCTCTTGAAGCCTCCCTTACCTCATATCCCTATCTCACTCTGTCACTGCTGATTTGCTTGTGTCTTTCCCACTAGACTGTGAAGGCCTATGGGGTAGAGACCATGACCCTTGTGATTTTTTTATTATCGGTGCCTTAGCGGCCTCAGAAACATTCGCATTCTGTAGTTTTAAAAAAAGTTTATAGACTTGTCTTCCCACGCTCATTTAGTAAGGCAGAGCAGGTGGTCGTCTCATTTCAGAAAAATTGCATAATTGATAAATAAGGGAATCAAGACTAAAGCTGTGCCATTATTCTACCTTCATAGCTCTAGTTTCCCTTTTCCCCTTTCCCTGCTCTCTATGCAACTTTGGTTATATGTAGCTAGATTACAATTTTGACTCCTTTTTTGGGCAAAGAAAATGTAATTTATTTCTGCCTGTGATCTAGTTTCTTTCATGAGCATTCACGTATCATTAGGAAACAAATTGGTTTTGTTACCCCGATTGGGTAAAACCCAATTAGTTTAAAGTTGAGCTCAATCCATAATTGATTTCTTTAACTAGCATTTAATTCCTCTTTATATAACAATGTTTGAGTTCTAAGATAACTTTTCTGATTCTGTCCTTGAGGTAGTGCCCTGGGTACATGGATGCATATGGATGGCTCATGAAATCAGTTATGGGGAAGTATCTGGGTCCCTTTGCCATCCCTGGCCTCTTGGGGTGTTGCTCCTGGTATGCTGGGTACTTCTTCACCTTATTGTGTTCCCGGGTACAACCTTTGGTCTCTGTGTCTGTGAACAATGCTCTCCCAGTTTGGTCAAAACTCAGTGCTTTCCTGAGCTCTCCATGCTCCCTGGCTCATCTAGTTGCGCTGATCTCCTGCCATGATGTCCCTGTCCCTTCAGCTCTGTGGCTCTACAGCCCTCCCTCTGTAGGGAGACTGTTGTCCACTACAGTAATCATGCGGTGGCAGGACCCCAGTAAGACTTGATTATTTGTACATCTCAAACTTTTTGGTCTCAGGACTGCTTTATATTCTTAAAAAGTATTGATCCCATAGAACTTTCCTGTATGTGGGTTATCAATATAGTAATATTGGAAATATGGCAAGAATTAGAAATTAAACAGAATTTTTTAAAAAGTTTATCACTTTTTAAAAAAATAACAAATAGAAGCTCAGATGTTAACATAAATCACATATTTCTGAGGGAAAATAACAATTTTCTAAAACAAAAGGACCAATAAGAAAGTGGCATTGTTTTACATTTCTGAAATGTCTTTAATTTTTGGTTTAATAGGAGACAAGGAGTCTTCATGTCTCCTACAGTCTGTCTGTTGCAAAATGTTGTTTTAGTTGAAATGTATAAAGAAAATCCTCCTCACATACATAGAGCTGGAAAAGGGAGGAGTATTTTAATATCTTTTCCAGAAAATTATGTGTAGTTTTCTTTGTGACTATACTACAATTTGACAAGTGGTAGTTTGGTTCCTTCCTTCCTTCCTTTTTCATTTTCTTTTAAAGATAACATCTCACTCTGTCACCCTGTGTAGAGTGCAGTGGCATCATGGCTCACAGCAACCTTAATTCTTGCCTCAGTCTCCCAAGTAGCTGGGGCTACAGGTGTGCATCACTAGACCTGGCTAAGTTTTCTGTTTTTAGTAGACACGGCTATCACTCTTGCTCAGGCTGGTCTTGAACTCCTGAGCTTAAGCAATCCAGCAGCCTTGGCCTCCCAGAGTACTTGGATTGCAGGCCTGAGCCACTGTGTCTGGCCAACAAGTGGTAATTTCTTAAAACCTGGCTAGTTGCAATGTAGAGTCTGAAGCCATATTGATGGACTGTGTTACCTTAAAATTTATTGCTCTGTCTTATACTTTGAATGGATCAAAGTGTTACTGTGTTACCTTAGAATCTATTGGTCTGTCTTACACTTTGAGTGGATCTTTTACCCATGCCTGATTTTGTAACATCATAGAAAATGGTGGGGAGTGAAGCAAATCTTATAGAACAGCAAAGAAGTCACTGGCAAATTTTGGTTCTTTTAGTTATACTAATTTTCCAAATGTTGACATATTTCATGTTAAAATGTTAAAAAAAAATCTACTTTGGTTCACCCCTGATCTCATCAGATTAGCATTGGGAAACTGTTAAGCTCACAATGGCTGACATATGGCCACTATAAGTTTTCTAAAATGATAACTGTATTAGTGAGAATTTTCTAGAGAAACAGAACCAATATGATACATATATATAGTTGTACTTCTGTATTATATGTTCAGAATCTTGAACACTGTGGATTGAAAATACCTGTATTCAAAAAAGAATGGATGATCGGATTTGTACTGAATATGTACCGGCTTTTTATTGTCATTATTCCCTAAATAATATGGCATAACTACTATTTATGTATAAATTATATCATATTAGTTATGAATAATCTACAGATGATATAATGTATATGGGAGGATGTGCTTAAGGTATGTGCAAATACTATATCATTTTATTTAAGGGACTTGAGCATCTGTAAATTTTGGTTACTGTAGGAGTCCTGGAATCAGTCCCTCATGGATATTGAGGGACAATTATGTATATGAATAAACAAGATTATTTATTATAAGGATTGGCTCATGTGAATAGGGAAGCTGGAAAGTCTCAGCATCTGCAGTGGGCAAACCAAAGACCCAAGAGACCTGTTGAAATAGTGCCCACCTGAGTCTAAGGGACTAAGAAACAGGAGAGTGAATGGTGAAAGTTCCAATCCAAGCCTGACCTGAAGGCAGAAGAAAACTTATGTCTTACCTTGAATACAGACAGAGCAAATTCTCCCTTACTCAACCTTTTCAATCCTAGTTATGTTCATAAATTATGTTTTTATGTTAACATATGATTATTTTAAGAGAAATGAACATTTCTCAGTTTCAATTTCTAATATGAAAATATTGATATGTATAACCCATATAAACACAATTCTTTGGGGTTGTCAATCTTTAAGTCTATAAAGAGATTTGGGATCAAAGAAGTTAAGAACTGCTACCTAATCATATTGATTCTGGGCTAATAGGGAAATTAAGCTCCTTTCAAGGGCATAATAAGAGAAGCTTTGAGAATTCTGGCCTGATTCATATTTCTGGGTTTGGTATAGTTTGTCTTTAAATCTCTGAATTAACCTGGATCAGACTGATCCTGTAGATGTGGAATAATCTCTCTGTACTCAAGGGTCTGGTGGTGGTAGAGTAGAAATTTACTTACACCCTAGATAATTTATATTAAAAAAGAAGAATGGCTCATGCCTATAATCATAGCACTCTGGGAGGCACAGGTGGGTGGATTGCTTGAGCTCAGGAGTTTCAAGACCATCCTGAGAACAAGTAAGACCTGGTCTCTACTAAAGAAAAACTAGCTGGGCATGATGACACAAGGCTGTAGTCCCAGCTACTCAGAAGGCTGAGCCAGGTGGATTGCTTGAGCTCAAGAGTTTGAGGTTTCTGTGAGCAATGATGACACACAGTACTCTACCCAGGGTGAGTGAGACTCTGTCTCGAACAAACAAACGAAAAGCAAACAACAACAACAACAAAACAACAAAAAAGAAGAAGAAAATAAATAGTAGTGTTATTGTCTTTTCTTTTGCTTCGTGGATGATTTTGCTGGAGGATTGATAATGACATAATGATGATGATGGTAGGTTCTACTTATTGACTGCTCACCACATGCTTGGTGCATGTATCATCTATTAATAATTTAATCATCAGAACAATCATATAAGCTAGGCTCTAGTTATTTCTAGAAGAAATTAGGTAAGTTGCCCCATATTATGCAGCTAATACATTGCAACGTTGGATTTTGAACTCAAATCTTTCTGACTTCAAAACCCATTGCTCTTAGTTGAGAAGAAAAGCACTGGAAATTGCAAGCCTAACTTTCAGAGTTACTAAACACATATGACCTGTCAATAATTATGGTAATTCATAAAGTGAAACAAAGAACACAAAGTTTTATCCTGACCCATGCAAGTTTATAATCTAATTGGGTAGAGGTCTTATATGCATCAATTAGAAAATAATATATCGGCTCGGCGCCTGTGGCTCAATCGGCTAAGGCGCCAGCCACGTACACCGAAGGTGGCGGGTTCGAATCCCCAGCCCGGGCCCGCCAAACAACAATGATGGCTGCAACCAAAAAATGGCCGGGCGTTGTGGCGGGTGCCTGTGGTCCCAGCT
>CAUYQV010048630.1:0-31914 GCA_963574575.1 Galagoides demidoff | reverse complement strand
TTTGAAATTGAGTCCCTAAGATTTTCCAGGTATAGGATCATGTCATCAGCAAAGAGTGAGAGTTTGATCTCCTCTGACCATATATAGGTATCCTCGATTGCCTTCTCTTGCCTGATTACAATGGTTAAGACTTCCATGACTATGTTGAATAGCAGTGGAGACAGTGGGCATCCTTGCCTCATTCCTAATCTGAGTGGAAATGGTTTCAATTTTACAACATTCAATATGATACTGGCTATGGGTTTGCTGTCGATGGCCTCTATTAATTTAAGAAATGCCCCTTATATGCCTATTTTCTTAAGAATTCTGATCATAAAAGGATGCTGTATATTATCAAAGGCTTTTTCTGCATCAAGAGAATCATATGGTCTTTGTTTTTTATTTTATTGATGTGATGTATTATATTTATAGATTTGCGTATGTTAAACCAACCCTATAACCCTGGAATAAAGCCAACTTGATCATGGTGTATAATTTTTTTCTTTTTTTGTAGAGACAGAGTCTGACTTTATCACCCTCAGTAGAGTGCCATGGCATTACACAGCTCACAGAAACCTCCAATTCATGGGCTTAGGAGATTCTCTTGCCTCAGCCTCCCAAGTAGCTGGGACTACAGGCAACCACCACAACACCCAGCTACTTTTGTTGTTCTTGCAGTTTGGCCAGGGCCGAGCTCAAACCTACCACCTTCAGTACATGGGGCTGGTGTCCCACCCACTGAGCCACAGGAGCCACCCAGTATATAATTTTTTTGATGTGTTGTTAAATTCTGTTTGCTAAGATCTTATTGAATTTTTTGCATTGATATTCATTAATGATATAGGTTTATAATTTTCTTTCTCTGTTGGATCCTTTCCTGGTTTGGGTATTAGGGTGATATTTGCTTCATAGAATGTGTTGGGAGGTATTCCCTTTTTTTCTATGCTTGGGAAAAGGTTCTATAATACAGGTACTAGTTCCTCTTAAAAGGTTTGATAGAATTCAGATATGAAGCCATCTGGTCCTGGACTTTTCTTTTTAGGGAGATTTCATATCATTGGTGCTATTTTAGTGGTTGATATAGGTCAATTCAAGATTTCTAATTATTTCTGATTGAGTCTAGGAAGGAGGTGTGCTTCCAGGTAGTGGTCCATTTCCTTCAGATTTTCATATTTCTGGGAAGAGAGATTTTTGTAGCAATCATTGAGGATTTTTTGAATTTCTGAAGTGTCTGTTGTTATTTCTCCTTTATCATTTCTGATAGATGATATTACGAGATTTTACTTTTCTATTTCTGGTTAGGTTGATAAAAAAGATTTATCAATTTTGTTAATCTCTTTAAAAAAACAACTTTTTGATTTTGAATGATTGTTTTGTTTTCAATTTCATTTAATTCCAAATAATTCTTTTGTTTTCAATTTCATTTAATTCTGCCCCAATTTTAGTTATTTCTTTTCTTCTGCTAGGTTTGGGGTTGGAATGTTCTTCCTTTTCCAGTTGCTTGAGAAGATCCATTAAGTTTTTGGCTTCCTCTCTTTCTGTTTTATTGATGAAGGCTTCCAATGCTATAAATTTCCCTCTTAGGACTGCCTTTGCAGTATCCCACAGATTTTGATAGTTTGTGTCTTCGTTATCATTTAGTTCCAAAAATTTGGTGATTTCCTTCTTCATCTCATCTTTGACCCAGATATCAATCAGTCTAAGATTATTCAGCTTCCATGACTTTGAGTATGAAGATTTCTTTTGCTGTTGTGTTCAATTTTATTACATGGTAGTCTGAGAAGATACAAGGAATAATTTCTATACTTTTAAATTTGCTGAGGGTACACTTGTGTCCTAGGATATGATCTATTTTGGAGGATGACCCATGGGCTGATGAGAAAAATGTATATTCAGTTTTATTAGGGTGAAATGTTCTGTAGAGGTCTGTAGTCCATTTGTTCTAGGGTTAGGTATAAGTCTAACATTTCTTTGTTTAGTTTCTTCTTGGAGGATCTATATAAAACTGTCAAATGAGGTGTTAAAATCTCCAACTTTTATAGTGCAGGAAAATATCAAGTTGTTTAGGGTCTGCTTTGTGAATTGAGGAGCATTCTGGTAGGATGCATAAATATTCATTATTGAAATCTCTTCATGTTGGGTGTTTCCCTTGACGAACACGTAGTGACCTTCTTTATCTTTGTTGGTTTAAAGCCAATTATACCTGCTACTAAAATTGCAACCCCTGCTTTTTCTGATTTCCATTTGCCTGTAATATACAAGTCCATCCATTTACCCTGAGTCTATTTTTATCCTTCAAGGTATAGGTGAGATTCTTGTATACAGCAAATAGCCAGTCTGAGTTTATGTATCCAGTCAGCTGGGTTAGTTATGGCAAATTTCTTCAACATGTCTATGTCATTAAAGTATTTAATTTCTCCATCATGAATGAAACTCAGTTTAGCTGGATACAGGATCATGGGCTGGAAGTTGTTTTGTTTTAGGAGACTGAAGGTCAATGACCATCTTCTTCTGGCTTGAAATGTTTCAGCTGAGAGATCTACAGTCATTCTATATTTCTCCCTTTGTAGGTGATGCTTTTCTTATGTCTGGCTGCTTACCAAATTTTCTCCTTTGTCTTAACTTCGGCAAAGTTAATCACAATGCATCTAGGAGATGCTTTATTTGGATTGAGTCTTGCTGGGGTTCTGCAACTGTCTGCTATCTAAAGTTCTGTATCTCTTGCAATGCTTGGGAAATTCTCCTCCAAAATGTCTTGGAGTCGAGCCTCTGTACCTTTAGGACCATCCTCTTTTCCTTCAGAAATTCCTATAAGATGAATGTTTGATCTTTTGGAGTGATCCCACAACTCTCTCAGGGAATGGTCAGTTTTTGCTCTCCATTTGTCTGCCTCTTTGAGTATTTGGGAATGTTCCAAAGTTTGGTCTTCAGTTTCAGAGATCCTTTCTTCTGCCTAGTCAAGTCTATTACTGAGGGATTCTGCTCTATTTTGGAGGTCATTAACTAACTTTTTCATTTCCTTGAGCTCTGCTATCTCTTTTCGCATTATGTCCATATCTTTGGTGACTTGGTCTTTGAATTCATTAATTTTTGGAGACAACTTTAGAACTACTCTTTGGAATTCAAATTCTATCTTTTCTTCCATTCTATTTATCTTATTTGCAATCCATATTCTGAATTCAATTTCTGACATTGCTGCCATTTGTCTATGCATGGCACCTTCAGCTGTATCTCCTTTGTCATTTCTTGGCGGGGGGGGGGAGGGTTGATCTATTCTGGTTATTTATGTTGCCAGAGTTCTTCTGTTGGGTCCACCCCATGTTTATTTCCCATCATTTGGTTATTAGAACTGGTAGGGTGAGATTAAATTGGGGTTCCCAAGTAGTAGAGAAAGCCCCTTACCAAAGTGCTAGGCTTTGTAATTGCGGCTTCTGTCCTACAACTTTACAAAGGCCCCTTTCAGCATTTTAGCTGAAGACTTTGAGGACCTACCTGGTGAGTTAGTGTAAGCTAGCTCTGTTTTGATATCAGCCAACCTCTACCTTATCCTAAGTAACCACAGTATTAGGTTTAAATCTCTACTGTGAATATACAAACAGCTGCAGCACCAAGCCCCCACCCTTTAGCTCTTTTCCACTACAGAACTTCAAAGGGTCAACCTCAGAATGTCCCCAGGTGCACAGCCCCAGACATGGGTTCCAACCAAATTGTCCCAGGCAGTGCAAACCCTGCCCAACAGAGAGGGATTCAAGGGTCTCCAACAGCACAATTGGAGCCAGGAATCCACACTACCATCTGCCAGACTCAGTGCACACTGTTGTCCACTTCTCTGTTCACAGGTCCAGCTGGAGCCAGGGACCACACCCCCACCCACTGGTCTCAGTCTACATCCAGATGGCCTCTGCTTGCCAGACCAGTTGGAATCAGGGGACCACACCTCCACCTGCCAGTCTTAGTCCACTGCCTGGTAAGCCTCTGTTTACAGGCTCTGTTAGAGTCAGGGCACCGCACTCTGCCAGCAGGTCTCAGTCCTCACCTGGTAAGCCTCTGCTCACAAACCCTACTTGGAGACCGTGGACCATAGCCTAGCCCTCAGGTCTTGGTTCACACCCAGTAAGCTACAGCACAAGGGTTCTGATGGAATCAGGAGACCACGCCCTTGGTCTCAGGTCACAGTCCACGTCTATCAAGTCTCTCTGCTTGTAGGCCCAGCTGGAGCTGGGAACCAGCCCTGTCTGCTGAACTCTGTCAACACAGGGCAACCACTCTCCCCCTGTGGATGCCGTCAGAACCAGGGGTTCTGCACCCCATCCCACCAGACACAGCCCAAACCAAGGGTCAACACAACCACTGGCTGGGCACAGTCATAACCAGGGGATGGCTCCTATTCCCACCAAGTGTCCCTTTCTTCCCACACCCTCTTTATTCCCTGCTAGTCACAGATTCCATCCTGATGGTTGGCAGTCCACACTATGCCCAGTTCTCTCAGAACAAAACCAAACACTCTGTGCTCTGCAGAAGACAGAACTTCAGACCACCTTGTGAGGAGAAAAGGGTGGACTAGGAGTTTGGACTTGTGGGGGGAAATATCTATTCAATTTTATGTCTGGCAGGGTGGTATCTAGGTTCATAAGTGGGACCTCCCTGGAGAAAGAGACCTGGAGTTCAGCAGCTTTCTTCAGCAAGGTAATATGAGAGGTCTTTTGTTCCGTGCTCTCTTCACAGATAGCCTGCAACAGGCCCCCTGCTTGGGGGAGGGATCTCCCATCCACTAGTCAATAGACTTTATACCTGTAATTTGTTTTCTTGGATGCTCATCCTTGGAGTTACAGCTTGCCAAACTTCTTTCTTGGTTCAGCTCCCTATCTTTGGCTTCACAGAGTCCGATTCTGGGCAGTTTTTCTTCCTCTGCTCAGGAGCCTCTGTGGAGGGTTGCTACCTGTCAGCCATCTTCCCAGAATTCCTTCACGCCTATTTGGCACACTATCTGGGTGAGGGGCACATATATGTATATAATTTTGACTGATTCTCTACAAAAACAATGTAAACAAAACATGTGTACCCCTTAACATTCCAGAAATTTGAAAAATAATTTTTAGAAAAGAGAATTCTCAGACTTAAGCTTCTACCAAAATGGAATAAGGGTACTTTCCCAATCCCTCTCATTAAGTACAACTAAAAATTCTGGACATTATCTGTAGAATAAATATAAGAAACAACAGTTAGTGTAGAGACTATGTGAGGAAACTGGACTTAAACAACTGCCTAGTGGAAACAAAGCAACCCTCTCCCTCCTCACTGGGGTCATGTCAGAGGAGACATAGTGAAACGTCAGAACTTTCACTATCAACTGGTGGTAACAAAGCTACATCTCTCTCTCTCTCTCTCTCTCTTTTTTTTTTTTTTTTTTTTTTAGACAGAGTTTCACTATGTCACCCTCAGTAGAGTATTGTGGCATCACACAGCTCACAGCAACCTCAAACTCTTTGGGCTTAAGGGATTCTCTTGCCTCAGCCTCCCAAGTAGCTGGGTCTACAAGTGCCCACCACAATGCCTAGCTATTTTTTGGTTGCAGTTGTCATTGTTGACTTCAACTAACCTGGGCCAGGTTCAAACCTGCCAGCCTTGGTATACATGGCTGGTGCCATAACCACTGAACTTCAGGCGCCGCCAAAGCTACATCTCCTTTCGCCCACCACTGTGTCAGTGAGGACTTATAGTGAGCAGTAATAAGGTACCTCTCTTCCTCCAAGCCAGGGTGGAACCAGTAGTCACATAGTGAGGAGCTGAACTACCACACCCTCCCAGCAGAAAAAGAAGCTTCTCCTTTCCATGTGTCAGTAAAGACTTAAACTTCTACTTTTACCTAGCAATGACAAGACAGCAATCCCTCAGCTACCAGAGGGGTGTCAGAAATAGTCTTCTAAAACACAAGATTTAAAATAAGATCCAGTGTTATAGAACATAACATCTCAAATTTCCAGATTTCAACTGTAAATCACTTAGAACACCAAGAATCAAGAAAATCACAGACTAAATGAGAAGACAATCAAAATATACTAACACCATGAAGCTACTAAAGTTAGAATTATCCAGTGAGCATTTTAAGGCAGACATCATAAAAATGCTTCAATAAGCAATTATGAATATACTTGAAATAAAGGAAAAATTACCTCATCAAAACCATAGAAAGTGTCAGAAAAGGAATAAAATATTTTAAAAGGACAAAATGAAGTTTTAAAGCTAACATATAATAGCAACATAAACTCACACGCATACACAAAATATATGTTTTCAGTAGCAAAATGGAGAGGAAATAAAAATCAGTTACTTAACAATAAACAATAAAAATTGCCCAATCTAAAAATCAGAGTAACTGAAAAATAAAATTTCTGGAAGCTGAACAATAAGTTAATAGAACCCCAGGAACCTATGGGACTATAAGAAAAGATTTAATGTTTATGTTATCAAGTTCAGGAAGGAGAGGAGAAAGAAATAGTCAAAGAAATAATAACTAAAATTTCCCCAAATTTGGCAAGAGATAGATTCAACCTATAGATTCAAGAAGCTGAACCAATCCCAAATAAGGTAAACCTAAAGAATCCCACAACAAAATACTTCAGACTTCTGAAAAGTGAAGCCAAAAAAGAAATCTTGAAAGCATAAAGAGAGAAATGAGGCATAATCTATAGGGGAAGAAAATATTCAGAAGACAGTAAAATTCTCATTAGGAATGAGGGCCTAAAAGATACATCATGGCATATTTGGAATGCTGAAATAAAAGAACTGTCAACCCAGAATTCTATATGCAACATAACTATCTCTTAAGAATGAATAAGAAGCCAGGCATGGTGGCTCATGCCTATAACTCCAGCACTCTGGGAGGCCGAGGCTGGTGGATTGCCTAAACTAACAGGTTCAAGACCAGTCTGAGCAAGAGTGAGACCTTGTCTCTAAAAATACCTGGGTATTGTGGTGGGCACCTGTAGTCTCAGCTGCTGGGAGGCTGAGGCAAGAGGATCTCTTGAACCCAAGAATTTGAGGTTGCTATGAGCTATTGTACTACTGACAGCCATAAAGTGAGACTCTGTCTCAAAAGGAATGAATGAATGAGAAATCAAGTCATTCTCCAATGAAGGAAGAGAATTTTTCACCAGCAGAACTACCCTAAAAGATTATTCTAAGGAAGTGCTCTCAACAGAAAGAAAGTTATAAAAGTATGAATCTTGGCATATCAAGAAAAAAGAATATACCAAAAGCAAAAACATGGGTAAATACAATATATTTACATGAGTTTTTTGACATTTGAAACAAAAATTATAACACTGCCTGATATAAAAATACTTAAGACTATTATATTAAAAGGAAGAGGGAGGGAATGAGAAATAAAGATTAAGGAAGCAATATTTCCATACTTCACTCAAATTGATAAAAGGCCAACACCTGTAGACTTCACTAAGTTATATATATATAGCATATAATATAATACCTTAAGTGAGAAATGATATATAACAATATTTACTCAAAACACTATAGAAAAACAGACTTGTAATTTTTTTTTTTTGCAGTTTTTTGGCTGGGGCCAGGTTTCAACCCACCACCTCAGGTACATGAGACCCTACTCCTTTGAGCCACAGGCGCCACCTGTAAAAAAAAATATTCAAGTATTACATTGGAAGATAGAAAAACATAAACAGAGAAACAAAAAGAGAGGAAACAAAATAAAAACAAAATGGGAGATTTATTGAACATATCAATAACTACATTAAACATACATAGTCTAAATACATCAATTATGAGACAGAGATTGAGGGAGTAGATAAAAATAATATGACCCAATTATATGCTATCTCCAAGAAAACAGCTTCATATGATGAAAATACATATACATGGTATGGATTAAAAAGAGGGTTTGGTTCTAAGGTTGCTTCCAAGGCCATCTAATATTCTTTAGTTCAGAAATTCCTTTTTTCTTTATTGTTTCAGGTTAACTGAGGATACTAAGAATTAGGTTACAAAGTTTGCATTTGTTAGGCAAAGTCCTTCTTATAATTGTGTCCTACCCCCAAGAGGTGTGCCATACACCCTAAAATTATGCTCATCAACTAGGAGCACACCCATCCTCCTCCCTCCTCCCCTCTCCTTGCTCCCTCCTTCCCCCTGCCACCTACTTGAAGTAATTTGAGTTTTTCTCTTATGTATGTATTAGATCATCTTCTGGCTTCATATTAGAATTGAGTACATTGGATTTTTGCTTCTCCATTCTTGTGATTCATTACTAAGAATGTGAGAGAACTTTTATCTGCATAGTAAGACCAGCTTAGCTGACTCTGCATTTCCCTCCCAACCCCCTATAACTGTGTCACCACCAACCTCCAAAAGCCTCAGAACCCTGTGTTTTTCTTCAGCACACAATCCTCTGTAAGTTTCAATCATCTGACTCTTTTTTTATGTCTCACATCTATGTTTATGCACGAACTTGTGTTTATGCTTGTAATCAAAATGTTTTTTTCTCCTGTTTAAAAAAAAGTTAAAAAGAGGAAAAAGTCATACTATGCCAACATTAATATTATAAAAGCACAGCTGGCTATTTTAATATCAAATAAAGTAAATTTTGAAACAAAGATGATTATTAAAGACTGAGCGGAACATTGCATAATGATAAAAGAGTCACTATACAGAGTGAAGGTACATCAATCCTAAATGTGTATGAATCAAATAACAGAACTGCAAAATATGTGAAGCATACACTGATAAAACTGACAAGAGAGACAAATCACAATTAGAAAGACTTCAACACTCCTCTCTCAACAATCAGTAGAACAACTAGAGAGAAATTGACAGAATACAGAAGTATTCAACAATAACCAGCTAACAGGATCTAATAAAATTTTATCAAGCACTGCACTCATCAGCAGCAAACACATTACTTTACCCCATGGAATATACACAAAAACAGACCATATCGCAGTTACAATACTTACTTGTGTGTCTGTCTCCTCTATAAGACAGAGCTTTTTAATGGCAAGTATTCTAGTTCACCTATCAGTGTATCTCCAGAGACAAAAGCGGTGCCTATTTACATGAGTCACTGAATAACGCTTTAGTAAATCAAGTAATAAAAACTGTATTTAATGACTTACAGAAAAGGAAAAAGTATAAACTAATCTCTAATCTTTAATTTTAAGTCCAAGCAAAATGTAAAAAAGAAATAAGACTTTGATTCTCAATAGTAATAAACATAATCTATTTTCTCTCATTAAAATATTTGTATACTTAAATATAAAGAAAACTAAAATTTTTAGTAAACTTTATTCCAAATGAATGTTCCTTGAGCATCCTATAGATATTGACTATAAACTCTACATAAAATACAAAACGAACCAAAAAAAAAAAATGACAAAATACTACCTGAAGTTAATGAGGAACTATGAAAAGGAAGAGGAAAGTCAACATTTGAATAAAGGTGAAGGAATCTACAGGGATGAGTTTTCTATTTTTATGGCTTTTCACCCAAGATTCCAGGCAGCCAATGCCTAGTGGGGTCACTACATCTTCTTTTTGAGACAGAGTCTCACTATGTCACTCCAGTAGAGTGCTTTGGTGTCATAGCTCACAGCAACTTCCAACTCTTGGGCTTAAGCAATTCTCTTGCCTCAGCCTCCCCAGAAGCTGGGACTTACAGGTGCCCGCCACAATGTCCAGCTTTTTATTTTATTAGTTGTAGTTGTCATTATTGTTTGGCAGGCCTGGGCTGGATTCAAACCCACCAGCTTCAGTGTATGTGGCTGGTGCCCTAGCTGCTAAGCCACAGGTGCCGAGCCAAGGTTTACTAAAACTTTTTATAAAATACCTCTCCATGGTCCTAGACTAAAGAACCAGAGAATGAGTCTGAGAAACTACACAAATCAAAGTGAGGCAGGATTTTAGAGAATAAAGGTAAAAAAAGATTAACTTAAGCTTTTCTATATAACTTTGGCCAAATCTCTGACTGACTGATGCAACAACCAACCAAAACAAATGCAGCTAAAGATAAGAGAGTAATATTAAGATTTGAGCTTCCACTCAAGAGAAAGAGTTTTCAGTCTCAGTCTGAACTCAAGGGAAAAAAATGCTTTTCATAAAATATAACAGAATTAATTGCTTATTGTCCTTTTGGCCAAGATCAAGTGTAAAAGAATATAATAGAATTCAGAATCTCCACAATTTAATATTCAAAATGTCTAGACTATAATGCAAAATTATTTAATGTATAAAAAGCAAAATATGTGACCCATTTCAAGAGAAAAAATAGTCAACAGAGACCAACTCCAACATAATTTAGACACTGGAATTAGTAAACAAACATTTTAAAGCCACTGTTATAATTCCAATCAACAACATAAAGGAAAATATGCTCATGATGAATAAGAAGATATAAAGGAAAATATGCTCAGGATGAATAAGAAGATAGGAAATGCCAACAGAGAAATAGATGTTATAAAATAAAAACAAATGGAAATTTTAAAATGAAATGTCTGAAAAAAATTACTAATGAGCACTAAGCAGAATGGAAATATGGAGGAAAGAGTTGGCGAACTTGAAGATACATGAATGGAAATTATTCATCTGAATAAGAGAGAGAAAAGAGATTGAAACTAAATAAGCAGGGATCTGTAGGAAAAGAGTCTAAGTATAAGTAATTGAAGTCCCAAAAGGAGAGGAAAGAAAAAAATCAGAAAAAAAGATAGTAGCTTAAAAATTCTCAAATTTGGTAAATGATACACATTTACAGATTCAGGAAGCTCAGTAGACCCTAAGTATTTCTATATATAAAAAAAAAAGAAAACGATCAAATTAATTTACCCAGCTTTTTCCATTTATTCATTCTATCTTTTAATAAACATTTGCAATAAATTGGAGATAGATGGGAGTTATTAGAAACAAGAGGTGTTATCAGGAATACAGAGCTTAAGAGAGCAACCTGTGCTCGTCTAATGCACATTAACATTTGAGAATCGCTGTTCTAAAGTATGGGCACAGGCCACCTGCTTCAAAATCACTGGGCAGCTACTAGAATATGCAAAGTCTTAGGTGCCATCCCAAAACCACTGAATCAGAATCTCCAATGTCAGGACCAGCAACTCAGAAATATCTTTCTTGACACCAAAGACTAAAAATCTGCACACTCTATACTCTCTCTTGGGGATCTACTAATGTACCTTCAGTTATAATTCTGCATAAATTATCCCTAATCCTGTACCTTGCCTGTACTAGGCCTTATTTTCAGTTGCCTATTAGGCATGTTCATGAAATGCATTTGCTGCCACCTCAAAGTCAGTATATATTCTCTTCTTTTTTTTTGACAGAGTCTCACTCTGTGCTCTGGGTAGAGTGCCTACCATAGTATCGTAGTTCACAGCAACCTCAAACTCCTGGGCTCAAGTAATCTCCTTGCCTCGGCCTCCTGATTACTTGGAACAACAGGAGTCTACCACAATAGCTACTATTTCTATTTTTAGTAGAGAAAGGGTCTTGCTCTACCTCTGGCTGGTCTCAAACTCCTGAGCTCAAGCAATCCACCCTCCTGGCCTCCCAGAGTGCTAGGATTACAGACGTGAGCCACCGTGCCCAAAGTCAATATACTATATTCTAATACTAAGCCCATTATTCCTCTCTTTCTCCCATAAATGACATTCGACCTTTTTATTTCTGCTTTGATTCAGGCCTGAACCTCATTAACCAAGAGTTGTCTTTGTCAAATATAACTGCCTGATCACAAATCCAATTTATCCTATTTATTTTTGCTTAATGATTTTTCTAAAATACCTTTAGTTTTTCATGAATACTGCTATTACCCTATTTCTGGATCAGAGATTACATCATGCTTTCTTTTAAGCATATTTGGCTAGTATTTTGAGTAACAAATCAATTGGTGCAATTATTAACTGTCTACCATTGAATACAAGACTGAAACCCAGGTCTCTGATTCTAAATCCCACTTTCTCTGCAGTAAATCACTGCAGGCTAAATGTTTGATTTTAGGATAATTCCTCCTGATTCTTTTATTATTTGAGGCAGAAAAGCAAATCCACCTTGAACCCCATTCATGGTGGGTTAGTAACTACAAGAACAACTAGCTCTCAGAATATCCTGTCACGGGACAGGTTAGCACACATTGTTAATGACCAGAGTAACTGCAACTTTAAATATAGCAGTACATAGTAATTGAAGAAAAAAAAAACTGATAAAATCATTCCATTGAAAAACAATTTAATGGCCGGGTGTTGTGGCGGGCGCCTGTGGTCCCAGCTACTTGGGAGGCTGAGGCAGGAGACTCGCCTGAGCCCAGGAGTTGAGGTTGCTATGAGCTGTGAAGCCACAGCACTCTACCCAGGAGGGTAGCTTGAGGCTCCATCTCAAAAAAAAAAAAAAAAAAAAAAGAAAGAAAGAAAAACAATTTAGGGAGTGATGAAGAGAAAAGAGCCTCATAAAAAAGTGTAACAAAACATTTGTGTGTCCATGCTGTCACCGCAGCATCATCACAGAACTTCACACTTTGGAGTATCTTTCCTTTAATGGATCTCTCACCACTGTTGTTAGAATAATTCTATTCCCTGTTTGTTAGAGTCATAAATGTTCGCACTGAAGCAGGTACCTTGGTGGTCACCCATCCCCTACTCCACTTTGTACTGGGGGAACAAAACGGAGGGAGGCCAGGAAGGTAAAAAAGGCTTTGGCCAAAGTCACACAGCTAGTTAGTGACGAAGCTGAGCTCATGAAAACCCCAGTCTCTGGACTCTCAACCTTCTGCTTTCTCTGCCTTTCTTGGGGAGCAGGCAAGAGGCATGACAAACCGTGGAGGACAGACAGGTGCGCAGGAAAGCCCGACAGGTGAAGCAGGGGGGCAGAGTGAAGGACCGGACGGTTAGAGCAAGGAGAAGAGGAACCGTGCCCCTGAGGTCAGTAAGGATAAAAATAGAACTTGAGGGAAGGAAATGCCAAACGTTCAACAGCTCTGCACATAATTTCACAAAGTAAATAGATAAGACAACAAACCCAAATCACATACTTTTTTAATTTGAAAAGCTTTATACACAATATCTGAACTTTACCCTAAAAATCCTTATCCATTTCTTCACAGCATCTGACTATGCATATTTGATAGTCGGTGATGACTGCCACCAACCATGAGCTCTGTGCTGAGACCAACGGGCGAACTTTAGATCAATAACCTGACCTTCCACAGATGACTTCAGAGAGGCTATTTCAGGTAGTCCAGTAAATGCTGTATTTCATGGAAAGGTTATAATTACAGTTTTCCTTATAAATGGTATGTACTTTTTAAAGTCCAAAATTATCCTTGGAGTAACACAATATAATCATTGGATATTTTATTTTATTTTCCCCCTGTATATACAGATTTTGTTTTTCAATGTTCTTCAGATTCAAAAATTAGAACCCAAAGGAAATCCTTCCCTGCCATCCATCAGCTCCTTCAGAACTCAGAGAAACACGCAGACTTTTGCTCTCCTCCCCTCTCCTAATACTATAAATAGCAAACAGAGTTTGCTGTTTTTCAAAACATGTAAATTTAGTGTCACACACACACATACACAAATGCTTGTGAAAAACTTACTGCCAAGACCACTTATAACCGAAAATCTTCCAAGACATTGTTTGAGTTCTGCACTAACAAAGCCTGGACGTCTTTCTGAAGGCCAGCGCTGTCTTTGGTGATACTGCCACGGATCATCTGATCTGCTCCATGTGCCAGAAAACAGTGGAGCAGGAGCCAACCTTGAACTCACCATTTGTCTTTCTACAGCTCATTATAGACTGCCTGAGAGCTGTGAGAGAATGCTGTAAAGAAAGTTCAGAGGCGGAAATTTGAGAGAACATTCTATTTCTTCACGACTATGCAACCCCTCATAATTCACCTTTAATTTTGTTACTAAATTTGGCTGCCTAAAATATAGATATAATCACTCACGGTTTTTTTAGTGCTCAGAACTCTCTTTTTAATTAAATTACTCATACTCTTTGTTTTTAATTAAATTCAAACACTTTCAGTATTCCTTGTTACTTACAGGATAAAGTTTCACATTCTCACACATTATTTTAGGTCCTCCTGGACCACCCAGGGTCCTTGTCTCACCGAGTCCTGAGTGCTCCCTCACCACAGCACCAGCACTCACCAGCTCTCCTTTGTTCTCATGTATGCTATTGTGTCACCCAGGCCTGGGGTGGGCGGGGGGGGGGGGGTCCCCGGGGAAAGGTACAGAGCTGAGACTTGTTGGCCAAGACGTCCATACACATACACACAAGCTGCCTGCTAGCATGGGACGGAGCCAAGAGTAAAAAGAACTTCTCTTTTGGCTCGAGGGATATATTGTAAATATCTAGGAACATGGTATGTGGGGTCTCTTACCCTGGGCCCTGTAAATATTAAGGGCAGGCACGAACAGAGTTGGGAGTTTTGGAAAAATTGTGAGTTCCTTGCTATCACAAGAGTTCAAACACAGATTAGTCACCTTCTAGGTTCAAATTATTTTCTTTCTTCTTTTCTTATAAAATATAACTTCATGGGGACTTGAAAGTCCGGGTTTGAATTTCAAATTCTCATATTTCTCTGTGGTCCATACTGGAACACCACAGCCTGAAACCTGGGCCCTGGTTCCCACACCCACTCTGCAGCCCAGGGCTCCTCTTCATTGTCCTTCCGCCCTTGCCTCCATCCCACACCACGCAGTACTCTGTACAGATGATTTCAATACTGATAATTTCACCTAAGCATAAAAAATACTGGTAATTGCATCACCCACAAAAGTGTATAGACACAAATGTTTAAGTTTGTTTCTCATAGTGTACATCTGGAAATAGATAAAGGTACATTAATGAAGAGTTAATGAATGAAGTATGGTACAGCCATTTAATGAAATATTATGTAACATTTTAAGTGTGTTTTGATGTGAAAAATATTCACACTATATTATTAGATTTAAAATGTTAAGTATAATGTGCATATTATGAGTCCATGTTTGTAAAATGCATATTTAACATGAAAAATAGTCACATTACATCATTAAATTAAAAAGCTAGTTAAGGTGAAGCCCTTAGCTCAAAGAGTAGGGTGCCGGCCACATATACCAAAGCTGATGGGTTTCTAGCCAGCCCGGGCCTGCTAAACAACAATGACAACTGCAACCAAAATAAAAAATAGCCAGACATTGTGGCAGGCACCTGTAGTCCCAGCTACTGGGGAGGCTGAGGCAAGAGAATTGCTTAAGCCCAAGAGTTTGGGGTTGCTGTGATCTATGATGCCATGGCACTCTACCAAGGGTGACACAGTGAGACTTTGTCTCAAAAAAGAAAGCTAGTTAACTATGGTATGTACAACACAATCCTGCAGTTGACTTACATGGATTATACTTTATATTCGAATGATACGCTCTCTCCCTCTCTCTCATACACACCCCCACACATTCAGAATACCTGCACTAAGATTGACCAAGAGATTAAAAACAATGTTATGTCTGGGCAGTGGGATTTTAGAATTTATTTTTGGCTTTATTGTTTGGTTTTGGTTTTGGCTTAACTGTATTTTCCACTTTTTAGGATAAATTATTTTAATTATTTACAAAAGATATGTTTTAAATAAAATAAAAATCATTATACACAGACTCTATTATGATTATTTAGGTGTTGGGTCATAAATGTTTAAACTAGGCAGTGGGAATGGAAAATTCGGGTAAAATGTGAGAGACGCATTGCTTAGAAATAAGTGAGTGCAAAAAGGAAGATAAAAATGATTCCAAGAATAGTGAAAAAATTAAGTTAGGAAAGTGGAGACTGCTTTGAGTAGCGAAGACACCATATTTGACTCTGAAGACATTAGTTTGATTGGATAGCAGAGAATCAAGCAGAAATGTATAAGAGATAGTTTGGCTGAACAGCTAAGGATACAACAATTAAAGCAAATGGACAACCTTCAGAATGGGAAAAGATATTTGCATGTTATGAATCTGATAAAGAGTTGATAACTAGAATCTACAGAGAACTCAAATTAATCAACAAAAAAAAGCTAACAATCCCATCTATCACTGGGAAAGAAACATGAACAGAACCTTCTCTGAAGAAGACAGACAAATGGCTAACAAATACATGAAGAAATGTTCATCATCCCTAATCATCAGAGAACTATAAATCAAAACTACCTTGAGAGATTACCTAACCCCAGTAAGATTAGCCCACATCACAAAGTCCCAACGTTGCTGGTGCTGGCATAAATATGGTATACTTTTACTCTGTGGGACTGCAAACTAATACAATCTCTTTGGAAAGACATATAGAGAATCCTCAAAGAATTCAAATTAGACCTCCCATTTGATCCTAGTAATCCCATTACTAGGCATCTACCCAGAAGAAAAAAAAAATCATTTATCATAAGGACATTTGCACTAGATTGTTTATCTCAGCTCAATTTACAATCACCAAGATGTGGAAATGCCCATCAACTCAGGAATAGATTAACAAACTGTGGTAGATGTATACCATGGAATATTATTCAGCCATAAAAAGATGGAGACTTTACATCTTTTATATTAATCTAGATTGAAGTGGAACACATTCTTCTTAGTAAAGTATCACAAGAATGAAAAAGCAAGTATCCGATGTACTCAGCACTAATATGAAGCCGCCGATAGATGATCTAATACACATTTAGGGGAGGGGGAAAGGAAGGAGGGGGGATAGGTGTGCTCTCACTTAATGGGCACACCCTTACATTAATGGAAGGGCATATGGCACCCCTCTTGGTGTGGGACACAACTACAAGAGGGACTCTAGCTAACAAATTCAAACATTGTAACATGGTTGTCTATATCCTCACCATTAACCTGAAATTTTTTTTAAAAAAAGGAAAAAATGAGATAATTTGGCTGAGCATTAGAGATGAAGCCAAACTGGAGATATAGGCTCAAAAAATATAAAAAATAAAACATATAGTTGAAGATCAATAACAAAGAGTCAAGTAAGAACAGAAAAGAGAAAGAAAATCTGAACCTAGGAGGTGCCCAAATTTACAGGTAGAAAAGAAATCAATGAAGGGTAAATACAGAGTATTTGGAAACATAAACCTGGGAACACAAATAGGAAGAAAAATTCTGTGATTAAATAAGGGAGTGGGCTAAAAAACTGTACACAGGTATGTGCAAAAGAAACGTAAATTTGTTTTTCCAATAGAGTAGGTTGGCCTCTGTAGGTTGGCCATCCAAGGGACAGTAACAAACTAGTCAACACCCGTAGGTGGTCAACCTAAGGAACTAGGCCCACTGAACTGATACGTGCATGCATTGCATGTCTGGGCTATGAAAATTAGACGAACTTAAGGAAGTGGTAAGTGTAGGGAGATGGTCAACTACACAACTTTTTATAAATTGGCTATGAGTTGTATTAATGCTACATTCCTCCATCCAGGCATGGAGTTTCAACTCCATCCAGGTTAATACAAAAGAGGATGGATTGAGGATGTCTCAAACCTGCCATCCAGGTGTGAGTTGTGTGAAAGGGTTTACAAAGCCTGAGGCAACTCTGCGTCCAGTGACATGATAGTTGCTTGCAGACAGGGTGGTGCCTTTATTCCACAGATGTTGCCATATGGTCCAAGTCAGAAATTTTTTTTGAGATATTTGTCAGCATGCCACTATTTACATGCCTCTGACAGTGAGCAGCAGAAGCTTATTGCCTGCTAGGTCCTCTGATGTCCTCTGAGATGTCCTTCCTCTGTCCGAACACTGAGGACGTCTGCAGTTGGTCAAAGCAACATGGGGTCTCTTGGCTCAGGTAGGGTCCAGGGGTCCTTCCTTGCTGACTCACCTCACCTCAGTCTCACATTAGGGGTGAAGATGACCCTCAGAGCATGCCCACCATGTCCTCTCCAGGAGAGCCTCCTCCTCCTCGGCTTTCGATGGCCCGCCTCTGCCTTCCTCCTCTTCAGCAGTCAGCCTGACCTCTCTCTACCCAGCTACTTTCTTCCTCTCTCACAGGTCTTAGAAGACATCCTGGGACCATTCCCTGGGACCTCTCTATGCCACTTAGAATGAAAAGAGGTTCAAAATGGCTGAGTTAGTTTCTCTGTCTGCCCAAACATTGCACGCTGCCGTTTCTACCCTGATGCTCCCTCCGGTCAGTGCACTTAGTGTAGCGAAGTTCTCCCAGGATTCTGAGCAGGAAATGGGGAAAAAGACCCTCTCCTTGACTTTCCTCACTACCTGTCACCTAGAATCCTCCACAGCAGGATCGAAGCCTGAAAGTGAAGCCATCTCAGCTCTTCAACTATTTCCTCCCCTCTCCTCCATCCAGAAGAGTCAGGCTTCCTTCCCTAGGTCAGGGACTGTCTTACACCAGCTCTTCCGATGTCTCTGCACCTGGTCTAATTTTAACTTTCAACAAAGTCTATGGCTCCAGTCTATTGCCTTTATAGGAGCCAAAAGCAAACATTATTTAACAGTCAACAGTGAGTAGACCAAGCACAGTGGCTCACGCCTGCGATCCTAACACTCTGTAAGGGCAAAGCAGGTGGACTGTTTGAACTCAGGAGTTTGAGACCAGTTAGAGCAAGAGCGAGGTCCCATCTCTATTTAAAATGGGAAAACTAGCCTGACGTGGTGCTGAGAACCTGTAATCTCAGCTACTCAGGAGGCTGAGGCAAGAACATTGCTTGAGCCCAAGATGTTTGAGGTTGCTGGGAGCTATGACACCTCGGCATTCTACCCAAAGTGACAGAGTGAGACAATGTCTCTAAATAAATAAATAAGATCAACGTAATCCTTTTGGGCAATTTCTGGGATGGGAAAACCTGAAGGAAGGCAGTGTATGAGGAGACAGCCTGAATTCCTCGTCTGCCTTACAGCTGCCTTCCCGTAAGCCTGTCTCACAGTCAGCTCCTCTGACTTCGCCTCTGGCTCATTCTTCCTGGTACCCACACCCAGTAGGTTCTAGAAAGAGAGACAGATGGAAGACTCTTATTTTAATAGCTATAACTATTCTATTATCCTACTGTTATTCAAATCCATCTCCAAACTGTAATCCAACAGGGTGAACCCAGAGCCACACAGATTCACTTTTGGCAGCGTGGCCATCGTGGCCCCAGAGTCAAAGTCTGGGTTGCGTTTTTCACTACTCCGTGGATCTCTCATTCAATTCAAGGAGAGGAATCGGAGCCACTGCCTGTTTTCCTTGGACCACCGCTTTCTTGGATGCTTCAGTAGACCTGATTGCTGGGTGCCGCCGCCTCTCGCCCAGCCTGTCCACAGAGTTGCCATGGAGAGAGGAAGCTGGCTACAAGCCCAGCTTCACCAAAAAGGGGCACTTGGAGCCTTGCTGCACAGCTTGCCAGGGACAAAAGGGAACAGAATAAACCCCTTTTAGCATGCACGACATTCCTTGCAAAAATTACTAATTTTTTTCTGAATAGTCTTCTGCTACTCTAGTGCTGGGCATGCAGAATAGCTTCTGTATGATTCTGAGGCCTCCACTGACCAGTTTCTGTGTAATCCTGACGCATCCACTGACCAGTTTCTGTGTAATCCTGAGGCCTCCACTGACCATCTGGGAAATGCCAACCATGTGGCTTTACACTGATTACATCAATGGCATATACAACACAATATGTATGTTTGTGTATGCATTATACACACCATAAACAGATGCAAATATGGTTGTGTGTGCATATAAATGCCTAGTGTTTAGAGTTTACAAGTTCACTGTAATAAACTCACTGACATAAAAAACAAAGAAGTTTATTTAGAATACACAAAGAAACCTAGGAATGGGTGTTACCAAATTCCAGTGCAATCCAGGCAAGGTACCCTGTCACATATGAATTACTATATTATTTTTCTTTCTTTCTTTCTTTCTTTTTTGTTGTTGTTGTTGTTGTTGTTGTTGTTGTTGTTGTTGCAGTTGTCATTGTTGTTTAGCTGGCCTGGGCTGGGTTCAAACCTTCCAGCCCATGTGTATGTAGCTGGCGCCCTACCCATTGACCTACGGATGTCACCCACTATATTATTTTTCAAATGGTTATCATGACAATAAAGTATAAATTAATTTAAAATTACTGATATCATACTAGCTTTGTGTTCATTATGCAATTTTTTAATCAAAATACTAAAAATGCAGCTATTTTGTTGGGAGTCCATGAAATGCTCTTTCAGGAGAAAGGGAGAGGGTCTTCTAAAATGTGGAATTAAAGATGATTAAAAATTTCTTCCTTTCAGGCTTGGTGCCCATAGCTCAGTGGTTAGGGCGCCAGCCACATACACTGAGGCTGGCAGGTTCGAACCCAGCTGGGGCCTGCTAAACAACAATGACAACTGAAACAAAAAAAATTAGCAGGGTGTTGTGGCGGGTGCCTGTAGTCCCAGCTATTTGGGAGGCTGAGGCAAGAGAATCACTTAAGCCCAAGAGTTTGAAGTTACTGTGAGCTGTGACACCACAGCAGCCTACCGAGGGCAACATAGTGAGACTCTGTCTCAAAAAAAAAAAAGGTCTTCCTTTCACTTGTTTTCATTTTCTAGTTTTTCTAAAATACGCATATGATACCCTTATTATAAGAAAAATAACTATTGCAAAAATGTGGCAGTGATTACAGCAGGTCTCAGGTCTCAGGACTTAGACAGACACTAAAGCACATCAGACACAGGGTGTTCCATCTGAAGGCATCTAGCAGATGGCCAAGCTGGGAAGACAGATCACCAAGGTTTGGGGAGTAGGCAAACTCGAGAAGAAATTTTAAAGGAAGAGATAAAGTTAACCAGCATAGAAGTAAGAAGAGAGTGTCTCCAGCAAACTAAACATCGTGAACTGCATGGAGGCAAGTTCTGCCTGGCAGGCCCAGGGATAGATGTGGAAATTGACAACACCCACGTATTCTGCAGAAAGATAAAAACACAGTGGTTCAGAATGATGAGGCTCAGGCAGAGCTGTGAATGCACAAAGGATGTGGTGATT
This sequence comes from Galagoides demidoff, assembly GCA_963574575.1. NCBI lineage: Eukaryota > Metazoa > Chordata > Mammalia > Primates > Galagidae > Galagoides > Galagoides demidoff. The sequence continues at coordinate 10,944 of CAUYQV010048630.1, read as the reverse complement.
AGAGAGTGGAGGTCGCCCTAGAGGGTTAGGGAGCAGAGGGTGCCCTAGAGGGTTAGGGAGTGGAGGTCGCCCTAGAGGGTTAGGGAGCAGAGGATGCCCTAGAGGGTTAGGGAGTGGAGGATGCCCTCGAGGGTTAGGGAGTGGAGGGTGCCCTAGAGGGTTAGGGAGTGGAGGATGCCCTATAGGATTAGGGAGTAGGGGATGCCCTAGAGGGTTAGGGAGTGGAGGGTGCCCTAGAGGGTTAAGGGCAGAGGATGCCCTATAGGATTAGGGAGTAGGGGATGCCCTAGAGGGTTTAGGGAGTGGAGGATGCCCTAGAGGGTTAGGGAGTAGGAGATGCCCTAGAGGGTTTAGGGAGTGGAGGATACCCTAATGGTTTAGGGAGTAGAGGATACCCTAATGGTTTAGGGAGTGGAGCATGCCCTAGAGGGTTAGGGAGCGGAGCATGCCCTAGAGGATTTATCCAGATAGTGACTCATACAAATTAGAAGGTCAATGGGATAACAAAAGACAAGAAGAAGAGGAAAGCATCTGTTACCCAGCTGCTGTTTCTCACGGGTGAGTTTCGAGGTGGACAGAACCCACACAGCCCAGTTGCTTTGGTGAAGTGCGCACAAAATTCCCCGTTACCTTGGGGTTAAATTATGGAATCGCTTGTTCTGCTTAAGGACTATCACGGACTTGCCCCCACACTCTCCAGTCCTCTCAAATGCCCAGGGCACCTCTCTCTACTCCTCTCAGCACTGAAAGTCTCCTGGCTGTTCCGGGGACCCTCCCCTTTCTGCCTCCCACCACCGAAGGCTTTCTCCCCCTCCAGAACAGTCAGTTCCAAGAGTTCGCTGAAGAAAGGGACAGGCATCTGGGGAGCAGAAGGCAGGAAGGTGCTCCAAGCAGGTGGTCCAGCCTGGAAAACAGATCAGAAGAGGAAGAGGATAGTACTGTGTCTCGGTCAATAAACTAAGCAGATACCCTGACAGAGAGCCAAGTTTCCCAGGAGGAGAGGCAGGCAGGCAGAGGATAAATCATTTAAAGCCAGCAGTTGCCACCAAACAACAAAGTAAACCGATATGAATTTCACTTCACCGCCCTTTTTATTTTTTCTGTTATTTATTTATGTATTCAGTGCACATTTATTGACTGTTAAATGTCGCCCCAGAACACAAGCCCTTGGCCACCCATAGGAGGTGGCTAAAAGGGGGGGAGGTGCGTGGAGATAGTACCCGGGATGACTTCTTTGGTTCAGCATATTCCTTTCTCTACAATGGCAGTCTCAGTAAATCACAAATATATTTGTGAGTTTTGCTTATGAACATCAAAAGATTACATCTCTGTTGGGGTGCATAAAGGGTTTAATGAACATCACAAATTTAAATGGTTCTCAAACAGATCAACCACGGACTCCAGTGATGTTATGCTCTACACGAGTCTGCAGCCCGTTCCCGTTCCATTCCAGGTTCTAGAGTTATGGAGTGCAAAGCCTGCAAGATAAAATGAGGGAGAATTTCTACAAAAAATATCTTCCTTCCAAAAGGAAGTTGGATGTCTTGAAGAACCATGAAGGAGTTAAGATAAAATGTTAAAAGGGAAGCAAAGCACTGAAGTCTATGCTTCTTTGTTAAAGAGAACAAATCTTTTTTTTTTTTTTAATTTGCTTAAGTACCTTGGGCATGGCAGGTGTTCAGATATTTATTAAATAAACCAAACAAGCCAGATACCTAATGCATTTCCTTACCTAAGTCCAAGGAACTCAGGGGCAACCAAAGGGAAGGAGGCAAGAGAACTCTGTGACCAAAGGTTAAGTTCCTGCCATTAGAGAGAACGAGGCTTACAGTAAAAACATAAAGTTGAATCTCTTGCCCTCCAACTGAGTCCCACACCCACTGCAGGGCTTTCGCCTGTATCACTCATGGGCTCTTTATGGTAACCCTGTGAGGAAAGTATGACAGATGTTATTATTAACACCATTCAACAGAGGAAAAAAGGAACATTGTTCAAGGAAGTTAGAACAGGATTCAAATTCAGAACCTCTGCCCATTTTTTCTACCAGTGATTACCTCTTTTCATCCTATTTTAGTCAACACCTGCCTCCAGGAGCCCAGGCTTCAGGGCATGGTATACTCTCGTAAATGCATGACTTTCCCCCCTTAGCCTCGCCCAGGTTCTTAGTTTTTACCCCCAGAGTCTTAGGAGGACGACAGTGTTGTGTTCTGTTTCACCACCGTGTTTTGCCTGGGTTCCGAAGGTTGCCCTGACATAAACGTAAGAAGACTGGGTTTCGAAGGTCAGCGTCACAGCCCCAAGTGAAGGCAGAAGGTCCTAAGGATGTGAGGGGTGGGTAAGTAATAAACCTAATTACAAAGAGCCATGGTGGCCTGGTCCTTGATTCTATCTGCTGTCCACGTCTAGGGTGCCTGCTCTGGGGAGTCGACTCGGCAGCAGACCTGGCGAGGCAGTGGGAGCACGGCAGGTGTTCAGGCTGCAGCCTCAGAGTTTAAGCGCTCCATCTATCAGAGCAGGGCCCAGCCAGAGCACACGAGCCGGGTCCTCGGTTACAGTACAGGAAATAACTAGGCCTTGTCAAATTAAGTCTCATAAATATTTAGAAACATGAAAGTGAATACAAGAAGAGAAACAGCAAAAGTGGTTACCTCTAGAGCATGGAATTGGAAGGATTGGAAGGTGGGAAGGCATTCAGAAGGTGCTGCAGGTTTTATTTTTTTATGTTTTTATTTTTTTTGGCCGGAGCTGGGTAGAGGATGCCTTAGAGGGTTTAGGAAGTAGAGGATTTCACCAGCATACTGTCAGAAAAGGAAAGATATCAGAGATACAGTATTTGAGCAGAGGGCCAGAAGGTCAATATAATTAACCAGGCGGGAAGGAATTCTAGAAGGGTACCTTCCAAGTAGAAGGGCTGGGGGTGACCTGTGCAGTTGGAACACAGGGTCAAGGAACAGAGCTCACCAAGTGGGCAGACTGGAGATAGGGTCACCAATTGGTGACCAGAGCAGGGGTCGGGGTGAGAGATGGAGGGTCTCCCACTGTGCCAGAGCAACAGCAATTAGAAGAGGGCCCTAAAAAGAGGGTCTTGGGAGTGATAATTGCAAAGTCACTGTTAACCTCTGCCACCTGGTAAGGTGAAAGACTTACTGGAAGTAAGTGGAAGCTAGAGATTAAATGGTTATAATGTTCATCAGAGCTCAATTCACAATCACCAAGACCTGAGATCAACCCAGCGCCCATCAACTCATGAATGGATTAATGAACTGTGGTCTATGGATACCATGGAATACTATTCAGCCATAAAAAAGATGGTGACTTTACATCTTTTGTATTTACCTGGAGTTAAAACACATTCTTCTTACTAAAATATCACAAGAGTGGAAAAGCAAGTATCCAATGTACTCAATACTCATATCAGACCAATAGATGAATAACTATGTATTCACACAAGAAAAAAAAACCCAATTAAATTCAAGTGGCAGAGGGAAGAAGGAAAAGAGAGAGAGGAGGATGGTGGGAGACGGTAAGTATCACCTACTGTGCACAACGTAAGGGTATACAACACACACCCGGGCGTGCCCTGGGCTCAACTATAACTGGAACTTCACCTAACAAACAAAAACGTTGTGACCTAATCATTTGTACCCTCATATTATTCTGAAATTGAAAAATAAATAAATAAATCCCATACCTATGTCTCTTTCAAGCTTTCAGGAACTCTGGGGGTGGCTTACATGTTTCCTAGTAATCTCTAGCTTTGTGTTCCTACTTGGGTTGAATTAGTGCAATTCATAGATCTTTTCTTTGTTCCGTGCGTACCTCACACTGAGTCAAATTTTCAATGCTCAGTAAATTCCATCCTTGTTTTCCCTGCTCCACAATAGTGCCAAAGCTCTGGTGAGGTGATGTGCCCCCTGACCAAGGGAAGCAATAAATTCAGCTTTGTGTTATCAACAGGTTGTGTTTGCGATACGTGGGGACCCAGGACTCAGCAAAGCCCAGCCTGGGAACTGAGACCTTTCCCTTCCTCTGTGTTTCCTTGTCACTAACATGTGTGTGTATACAGAGCTGACATCACTAGATTTGTGTTTGGTGTCATAACGCTGCTCACATCCCAACCACTACAAAAGCCGTTGAGTTGCCCGGACCCTGGATTCTTGTAGTGAGGCTCCCGTCCTCATACTCAGTTTGACCACCAGAAGCAAAGCCCTGTAACTCCGCCACCTTCCCTGCCATGGCAACCACTCCAGCCTCTCAGGTCTACCTCTGCAAATCTAAGGACCCTTGGATTAAGAGCCCTGCCAAACAATGAACCTCTACCTTTAGCAGCCCAGAAAATCTGCTGGGGCTCTTCAAATTTTCATCCCAAGCTTCTTCACAAGGGAAAAGTACATGGATATTTATTCATTTTCCTACTCAGATTTACCAAATTCAGTAAAGGTCCTCAAGCAGCAGTAGCACAGAGTCATTCTAGGTTTTAAATTATGAGTGTGATTTTTATTTTCTGTTGTACTACTTGGTACAGCTGCTCTTAGGGACACATGTACAGTTCAAAGGAGGATAAAAGAAGCTCTCCAAGCTGGTCTGTGGGAGTCTGGAGAAGCTTCTAGGGGGGATGGGATGTGAAAGATGAAGTGGCCTTTTGCAGCGGAGGCAAAAGCATTCCAAGGGTGAGGGTTAAAATAATAACCATATATTCAGCACTCCAAGTGGCAGCCCTGTGGTAAACACTTCACTTCAGTTAAAACCATTTAATCCTTTCAAGCACTATGGGAGATGGATTGAATGTTTGTGACCTCCCAAAGTTCCTGTGTTGAAATCCTAACCCACAGTGTGGTGGTATTAGGAAGTGGGACCTTTGGGAGATGGTGAGGTCAGGAGGGCGGAGCCCTCGTGAATGGGATTAGTGCCCTTATGAGCAGGGCCCCGGAGAGCTCTCCCGCCCTTTCCAAAGATGGCAGCCTGCAATTCACAGGGGAGACAGGCCCTCCAGCTGGCATCCCCATCTCAGACTGCCAGCCTCCACAACTGCCAGAAATCAACTTCGGCTGTCTACGGCGCTTTGTCCCAGCAGCCCACAGAAACACAGGCCGTCAGCACTGTGCGATCATCCTCATTTTGCAGATAGGGAAACTGAGGCACAAAGGCATTACTCAAGCAGCTAGTCAAGATCGTGTCCATGATTTCTAGAGTCCAGGACTCAACTGCATGTGGTGAGCGTCTGCACTGAGTCCCCGTGCCCGGCTTCTTCCTGCTGACACAAGGAGGCCCAATGAAAATGAGGGCGCGCTGGGGCCGCAGCGTCCAGCATCGGACAGGTCAGGAGAGAGGGGACGCCGGGGCTCTGCCTTCCACTTGGGGAGCTGAACTTTTCTGGTGCTTCTTAATTGTTTTAGACAAAACATACACACACAATTCAGGATTATGTTTTAACACTAGAATGGGGAAAGGGCTCTTGATAAGAGTGGAGATCAGCCAGAGACCCCATGATGCGTAAGAACAGTTTCTGGACTGGGAACCAGAAGATTCCACGCTGAGACACACAGCAAGCTCCGCGGCTTGGGCACTCTCTTCACTCTGGCCTTGAGTTTCCTCGCAGGAGAGTGAAGGTCTAAACCAAATTCTCTCTGACATCCTGTCCATGTGCATGTCCATATTGCCTCCCGAGGCGCCCTGGTCCTCTCTGCTGCCAGGGGGTTCCTGGGTGTGCCCTCCCTACCCTGCTCTCCCTCTGACTCCCCTCTGGCTCCCACCGCTCTGCCATGGCTGCTGTTTTCACTGTCCTGATAGCTCAAGAATCCGTTTTAACTGTGGCAAGTTTCTCCTCATGGAGATCAGGCTCTTCACAAGAAAGATAATGCGTTAATCCAAAAATTATAAATGCATTCTTCCCGGAAAGTTCCTGTCTGGCAATCTCAATATTTCTCCTTTCTAGTATGTATGATATTAGAAACAATCATGCATACTTATTATAGAAAGGTTAAGAATTATACATAAGCCAAAAAAATGTATATATATTTCCAGGCTCACATATGTTGTTAACTATTTATTTTTTACTTTCCCATCCCAATTCCTAAGAGTTAAAACAGTTACTACAGTGTTAAAACTCCTGTAGTAATTGCAGGCAGAGTTGTTTCTGAGAAATAACAAAAAGAGTTAAAAAGAAATAAACAAACCAACAGGTAGAGGAAATGTAAGAAATCTTGCTTAAAATTGTTTCCAAAGAGAACAGACCAAATTCTGGTCTTAGCAACTCATGCCTCACTTTATTCCCTATTTGTTCTTGCCCTGTAGGAAAGTAAAACTGTGTAGCGATTACGTGGGAGATACTGCACCGTATCTAACAAAGGTAAAGTGCGGCGTAGATTCAGTCTCACGAGCAGTCAGCATAACGTCGTCCAGTCTCAGACATGGCACTGCTCCCCCCATTCCAGGTGTCTTACTAAGCTAATGGCATCCAACCTGTTTGTGGCCTAACATTTTATGCAAGTTGGGATAAGAACAGATCTAAAGCCTTTTTCTCTGCTGTTAACATAGCCTTTCAGCCCCGGTTACCTCTCTCTTGAGGGAAATAAATTCATAGGGACTGCGGGACAAGGAAAAGACCCTAAAACTATTCCAGTTTCACTCCTGTTTCGTGGAATATAAGCAAGCTATGAATATACACGGCAGTTTAAAACATCCCTGGACCCTGAGATGGAAGGTGTGACATACACACGTTTTTTTTAGCTGAGCCTGAAAAATGTGTTTACTTATAAACTTTCCATATAATACCGACGGCTTTCCAGGAAGCAGTTTCTCTTCTTCAAAAAATCCTTCCCAGGGCTTTCTCCGGAGCCTGCCCGCTCTTGTTTTTCAGCCTCTGGACATGTGACCCGTTCTTTGAGAAGCCTGTTTGTTTATGCTGTGAGGCATCATGAGTTTTCCCACTGCAAAGGCTGGCTCCGCTCTCATGTGAATCAGAGATCGTGAACTGCCCCTGACCTAGGAGCACACGCACGGCCCCCTTCCCAGCAGCAACTTCAGACAGAATTTTCTCTTCTGTTTTCTTCAACTTCCTGTCTCGCCTCCTCCCCTGGCTCTTTCTCCAGCCCCAAACGGCCTGACTGCTTCTCTCTCGGCTTGATCTGATGTTGTTTTATCGTTTCTATTTGAGGTGCACAACCTGAGTTGATATACATAGTGAAATGGTGTCCACAGTCAAGCAAATTACCACTCTCCTCGGCTCCCGTAGGTACCTTTTGTGTGTGAGCCCATGTTGTGGTAAGATGAATTCTCTTAGAAAATTGTACAATACAATGCTGTAATTATAGGTGTCATGTTGTACATTACATCTCTAACTTTAATCACACTATGAAGTGATCACCCTTTTTCTCACCTGTCAAAAGGAGAAATAAAGTCTCCCCAGACTCTCCTGTTCCTGTCTTATCTCCTCAGCCTCTCTCAACCTCCCAGACAGAAAGAAAAACAACTTAATTAAGCTCCTCAAGGGCAGAAACGATGAATACAGTCTTATCCGGCTTTACATTTCAGAAGCTCTTAGCGCAGTGACTTGCAACTAGTAATTTATGTTTAGCTCTTGGACTGAAATGGGAGGCGTTGGTTTGGCCAGATAATAAAGTTCACGGTAAACATCACAATACAGATTATAATCTGGTCTCTGGTTCTACTCTTTCCTTAGTTATAACCAATATTTTCACATGTTGAACAATTTTCTGGGTTCTGCTGTTGAAAATAAACTTTTATGCCCTAAGAGATGAGAGGATTTCATTTAGGAAGTTAAAGTCTCCGAGCAATTGGATATTCAAATTCCCTTAAACTTAAAAGACATAGAATCACCACATATCCACAATACTAAGATATGCTCTTCACAATTTAGCATTTCTAAGATTATAATACAAGTGATGCAGACTTTTAACATGGAAGCGCTGAATTTTTTCCTTAAACATTAAATTCACCGAATACTGATACCGGAATTTCGTCTTGTCTGGCTTGCCAAATCTGATACCAGACTTTCAGGTTCTTGGTCTCGGTGATTTGAAGAATAAATCCACAGACCACAGATCAGTGGCAAGACAATTTATTTACAGAAAAGAATACAAAAACACTAAAGTTCCTGGTAGGGAGAGAAAACCCAAGTCAGGAGAGAAAAGCTCTCTCCGTTTTTCTCTTCTCCGTCTCTCTCTCCACCTAGCGGTATATATAGGTGCATGGGTTCCTTCTATATGAGGCCAGAAAATGAATGGACACAGTCCCTTCGGCTGGAGCAAGGTAAATGAATGTACTAATGAATGGACACAGTCCCTTAGGCTGGAGCAAGGTGAATGAATGTACTAATGAATGGACACAGTCCATTCACCTAATTGAGGCCTAGGAAACTTACATGAAATTGACCTAGGCATAGGAAATGGGGGTTCCACATTTAGTCATAAGTGTAAAGGGGAAGGAGACACCAAGGTGCCCTGTCTCCCCAGCAGTTGTCGGGTCCCTTTGGTTACTGGAACCTCTGGTGGGGGAGGGAGGCTCCCCGCCCTTTGCCTAAGCTCCAGCCCGCTGGTTCCTCTGCCTGCTGCCCCCAGCACCAGCACCGCCAAGGCGGAGGTGGTGGGTCCTCCAGCCCAGCTCAGCTGAGCTGGCTGGAGCCCCACCTGTCCTGTATCAATACTGCATAGCACAAAGTTTGGATTTTAGTATGTCAAAATAGTATTTTGAAAGAATACTACCTTTTTTATTTTTTACTCTACCCAATGACTGTTTGATTCAATAATAAGATGGTAACTCTTAGTCCTTGATTGATTTCTTGTAAATTATTGAACTAAATGTTACTGCATCATAAAATGTCCGATGACACACCTTTTATTTAGTGTCACCAATAGTTTTATGTATTTTCTAATTTTTCAAAGCATATTATTGTTAGGGCACTAGCCAGGTTGAATTCCTTCCAGAGCTACATTTAACAACTTATGTAATTTAGGGGTTGAGCAAATGCCAGTACCTGCAGGCTGCAACTGCCTATAACTGTGAACTTAATTTAGCTAGAATCAAAATCTTTTGCTTTTCAATTTCCAGAGGATTATCAAAATTATTGGTTTTCTATAACTGAATGGAGGCACTAAGACGTTCTAGCTTATCATGGATATCACATAGCTATCACAGTGTCCAGAATATTGAATTAAAAATAGCATAAGCACTTTTTAAAGATTTTTCCCTTTGTATTTAGAAAAGCACATGGTAAGAAGTAGTTGTTATTATTATCCTATTTGATAAGGAAAAATACAGCTCATTAAGAAGAGAATGAATATTCTTAAAGAGAAAAGAGTGAGAGAAATAATAAGTAATTCACTGATAAGGCCTGGTGTAGTGGCTAACACCTGTAATCCCAGCACTGTGAGAGGCTGAGGTGGGTGGATTGCCTGAGCTCATGGGTTCCAGACCAGCCTGAGCCAGAGCGAGACCCAGTCTCTAAAAATAGCAGGGCATTGTGGTAGGCCCCTGTAGTCCCAGGTACTTGGGAGGCTGAGGCAAGAGATTCACTTGAGCCCAAGAGTTTGAGGTTGCTGTGAGCTGTGATGCCACAGCACTCTACCTTGGATGAGAACATGAGACTCTCTCTAAAAAAAAAACAAAAAAAACTAAGTAACTCACTGAGGAAATATACAGAACCATTACATATGGATGAAGAAGCATAGTATCACCCTTGATTAGTGGTGAATTACCACAGCTACCATCTTTCCTTTCATTGGTGGAGTTTTCTAATAAAGTGTTTTTGTAACAGTTTTGCCAAAATAAAAGTCATCATTTTAACATGTAGAATAAAGGAAGCGGTTTTAGCATGTTCACAGAGCTGTGCGTCCGTCACCACTGTGCCTGTTAGATGTCACAGTCCTCCCCTCCCGTCCCCAGACCCTGCCAGCCACTACTTTACTGTCTGTCTTTATGAACTTGACTAGTTGAGACATTTCATATAATTGAGTCACGCGTGTGACTGACACCTTCACTAAACACAGTGTCTTCAAGGTTAGTCCAGGGTGTACCTGTATCTGTACCTCATTTGATTTTTAGAACTCCCATGAATTTTTGACAATGTTCCAGAAAAATTGAACTCTCAAAAAATACTCACAGGACAGTCTATCAGTTTTTAAATAATTTCTGGGGGGCAGTTTGACAATCCATGTTAAAAACTTGTTTAAAATACAGGACTTTTCGCTCAGAAATTCCCCTTTCAGGAAATTTCTCCGCTAACCGTCATGGGCGTGCTCATAACTGGCCTGCAAGGGCACTCGTGCTGTGCCTGGTAAGGCAGTAGGGGGACGGTGTGACGCTCAGCCACAGAGAAGGGGCCACGTTAGAGAAACCCTGACGTGAGGAGACTGCAGGATGCTCCACAGCCGTCTGCAATGATGTTGGGGGACCTGCCCTGGGAACTTGTGTGAAGGCCCCAGGGGCCAGCACTGCCGTTTTATGGGCTACGGTTCCTCTTCTAATTGAATCAAACCTGTTACGCTTTTTTCAAAACTGGATGCAAAACATAATGGACAGGGCTTGCTCCTTTAAAATAAATTAGTTTTAAAACTAATCATCTCTCTAAATATTCTAAATCGTGGAAAAAAATTAGTGATATAATGTCAAGTGACAAAACCAATTTAATATCCACTATGTACAGTTAGATGCCACTTTTTATTTTTAAAAAGGGGGGTAAGTGTGCATGCATGTATTATGGGTTTGCTTTTTATTTTTCTGTAAGGTATTTATGACTCTCAGATAAGAAAAGATCAGTGTTTCAACTTTTTCTTAATTAATTCTTTTTTTTTTTTTTTTTTGAGACGGATCCTCAAGCTATTCCCCTGGGTAGGGTGCCATGGCATCACAGCTCACAGCAACCTCCAACTCCTGGTCTCAAGTGAGTCTCCTGCCTCTGCCTCCCAAGCAGCTGGGACCACAGGC